>VSMD01136685.1:0-120601 GCA_008750895.1 Mirza zaza | reverse complement strand
TGATTAGAGATGTTGAGCATTTTTTCATATGTTTGTTGGCCATTCTTCTGTCTTCTTTAGAAAAGTTTCTGTTCAAGTCCTTTGCCCACTTTTTCATAGGGTTATTTGATTTTTTCTTGCTGATTTTCGAGAGTTCTAAGTATATTCTATTTATCAACCCCTTATCGGATGCGTAGGGTGCAAAAATTTTCTCCCACTCTGTAGGTTGTCTGTTTACTCTCATGACTGTTTCTTTGGCTGTACAGAAGCTTTTTAGTTTGATCATGTCCCATTTATTTATTTTTGTTGCTGCTGTGATTGCCTTTGGGGACTTCTTCATAAACTCTTTGCCTAGGCCAATGTCTAGGAGAGTGTTTCCAACATTTTCCTCTAGAATTCTAATAGTTTCATACCTTAAGTTTAAGTCTGTTATCCAGCGTGAGTTGATTTTTGTGAGAGGTGAAAGGTGTGGGTCCTGCTTTAGCCTTCTACAAGTGGCTATCCAGTTTTCCCAACACCATTTATTGAAAAGGGATTCTTTTACCCAGCATAAGTTTTTGTCTGCTTTGTCAAAGATTAGATGGCTATATGAGGATGGTTTTGTATCAGGATTCTCAGTTCTGTTCCTTTGGTCAATATTCCTATTTTTATGCCAGTACCAGATTGATTTAATTACTACAGCTTTGTAGTATAGTTTGATATCTGGCATATTAATGCCTCCCATTTTGTTTTTGTTGCCTAGAATTGCTTTTGACATTCGGGGTCTTCTTTGGTTCCATACGAAGCATAAAATAATTTTTTTCTATATCTGTGAAGAATGTTGATGGGATTTTAATAGGTAGTGCATTGTATCTGTAGATTAGTTTGGGTAGTATAGACATTTTAATGATGTTGAGTCTGCTGATCCACGAGCATGGAATGGATTTCCATCTGTTTACATCCTCTGCTATTTCCTTCCTTAGTGTTTCATAGTTCTCCCTGTAGAGGTCTTTTACCTCCTTGGTTAAGTATATTCCTAGGTACTTTAATATCTTTGTTGCTATTGTGAAGGGAATTGAGACTTTGATTTGGTTCTCGATTTGATTGTTGTTGGCGTATATGAATGCCTCTGATTTCTGTGTATTGATTTTGTATCCTGAGACATTACTAAATTCATTTATCAGTTCCAGGAGTTTCTTGGTTGAATCTTTAGGATTTTCTAAATATAATATCATATCATCAGCAAAGAGTGAAAGTTTGATCTCTTCTGCCCCTATTTGGATACCTTTGATTCCAATTTCCTGTCNTGGGCAGCCTTGTCTGGTTCCAGTTCTAAGTGGGAATGCTTTCAATTTTTCCCCATTCAGTATGATGTTGGCTATGGGTCTGTCATATATGGCTTGTATCATTTTTATGTATGTCCCTTGTATGCCTATTTTCTTAAGTGTTCGTATCATGAAAGGGTGTTGAATTTTGTCAAAAGCTTTTTCTGCATCTATTGAAAGAATCATGTGGTCTTTATTTTTGCTTCTGTTTATGTGGTGAATTGCATTTATAGATTTATGTATGTTGAACCATCCCTGCATCCCTGGGATGAAGCCCACTTGGTCGTGATGGATTACTTTTTTGATAAGCGTCTGGATTCGGTTAGCTAAGATTTTGTTGAAAATTTTTGCACCTATATTCATTAGGGATATTGGTCTGTAGTTTTCTTTTTTTTGTTGCATCCTTTCCTGGTTTTGGTATCAGAGTAATATTCGCCTCATAAAACGTGTTGGGGAGGCTTCCGTTCTTCTCAATTTTGTGGAATAGTTTCTGCAAGATAGGTACTAGTTCTTCTTTGTAAGTGTGGTAAAATTCGGGTGTGAAACCATCTGGACCAGGACGTTTCTTTTTAGGGAGATTTTTAATTGCTGTTTCTATTTCAGCTGTTGAGATTGGTCTGTTCAGGGAATCTATTTCTTCCTGGTTGAGCCTAGGGAGGCTGTGTGTTTCCAGAAATTTGTCCATTTCCTCCACATTTTCCAGTTTGTGTGCATAGATTTTTGTAGTACTCATAAATTATATATTGTATCTCTTTGGGATCAGTTGTGATATCTCCTTTTTTGTTCCTGATGGAGCTTATTAGAGATTTCTCTTTTCTGCTTTTTGTTAGCTTAGCCAATGGCTTGTCTATTTTGTTTATTTTTGCAAAGAACCAACTTTTTGATTTATTAATGTCCTGAATAGCTTCCCTGTTTTCAATTTTGTTTAGTTCTGATTTGATCTTGTTGATTTCACTCATTCTGCTGGGATTGGGGCTGGTCTCTTCTTCCTTTTCCAACTCTTTGAGTCGTTTCATTAGATTGCCTATTTGTGATCTTTTTGACTTTTGGTTATAGGCATTTATGGAGATAAACTTTCCTCTCGGAACTGCTTTAGCTGTGTCCCAGAGGATGTGATAACTTGTCTCTCCATTGTTATTTTCTTCATAGAACTTTTTTATTTCCATCTTGATTTCTTCATTTATGAAGTAATCATTTAGTAGGAGGTTGTTTAGTTTCCATGTTTTTGTGTAGAAATGTGAGTTTCTGTTACAGTTGATTTCTACTTTTATTCCACTGTGATCTGAGAAGACACATGGTATGATTTCTATTTTTTTAAATTTCTTGAGGTTTACTTTGTGACCTAGGATATGGTCAATCTTAGAGAATGTCCCGTGAGCTGATGAGAAGAATGTATATTCAGTGGATTTGGGGTAGAATGTCCTGTAAATGTCAGTCAGTCCCAATTGTTCTAGGGTTTTGTTTAAGTCCATTATTTCTTTGTTAATTTTCTGTTTGGAGGATCTGTCTCGTGCTGCAGTGGGGTGTTGAAATCTCCGGTGATTGTGGTATTGCTCTTAATCAATTTGTTTAGATCCAGTAAGGTTTGCTTTATGAATCTTGGTGCACCTAAGTTGGGTCCATATATATTTAAAATTGTAATCTCTTCTTGTTGAACTGTGCCCTTCACCATTATATAATGACCCTCTTTGTCTTTCACTACTTTTGTTGGTTTGATAACTAAGTCGTCTGAAATTAGAACTGCCACGTCAACCTTCTTTTGGCTTCCACTTGCTTGGAATACTGATCTCCACCCTTTTACTTTTAGTCTATACGCATCCTTGCAGGTTAGATGTGTTTCCTGAAGACAGCATATACTTGGCCTATATTTTCTTATCCATTCAGCCAGCCTATGTCTCTTGAGTGGAGAGTTTAAGCCATTCACATTTATTGAGAGAACTGATAGGTGAGGTAGATTACTGTTCATTCTGTTGGGTTGAATGTTGCTGCTTTGATTTCTCTCTTGAGCCATAGAAATATCTGGCCTTTAATCTTTGGGTTTTGGTTGTTTTTATATTCATGAGTTTTTATTATGGTGTTCCGTGTGTAACACTGTTTTGAGTACTTCTTGTAGGGCTGGTCTTGTCTTGGTGAAATCTCTGAGCCTTTGCTTGTCTGGGAATGTCCTTATTTCTCCTTCATATATGAAGCTTAGTTTTGCAGGGAATAAGATTCTAGGCTGGGCAATGTTTTGTTTCAGAAGAGTGAGAATGGGGCCCCAGTCTCTCCTTGCTTGTAAAGTCTCATTGGAGAAGTCTGATGTTATTCTAATTGGCTTTCCCTTGTAAGTTACTTGCTTCTTTCATCTTACAGCTCTTAGAAGGGCCTCTTTATATGATATTTTGGTCAGTCTGATGACTGCATGTCGTGACATCTTCCTGTTTGCATTGAATCTCCCAGGGGTCCCCTGAGCTTCTTGAACTTGTATATCGAGGTTTTGAGTAAGGCCTGGGAAATTTTCCTCTATTATATCTTCAAAAACTTGTCCAACCCTTGAGTGATGTCTTCTTCCCCTTCTTGTAACCCTATGACCCTCACGTTAGGTTTTTTCACATAGTCCCACAGCTTTTGTAGGCTTTGCTCTTTTCTCTTGTTTCTCTGCTCTATCTCTGTGACTGATTTATTTAAGTGGAAGGTGTTATCTTCAATCTCCGATATTCTTTCTTCTGTTTGATCTACCCTGTTCTTGAGACTTTCCACTGTATTTTTTAATTCCCTGAGTTGATTCTTCATCTCCAGGACTTCGGTTAAAGTTTTCTTCATTGTTTCGATCTCTTTAGTGAACCTTTGTTCCATATCCTAGAGGCTTTTTGTGGTTTATTTATGTTGGTTATTGAGTTGTTCTTGTAGGACAGTGAGTGTCTTTATGATCCACATACGAAATTCCTCTTTTGTCATTTTGGTTGCCAGGTTTTGGTTGTTGTTTGTTTCTAAGGGCTGGTGCTCCTCTTTGGGGGGGTGTTTTCCGTTTGTTTCTTCATATTTCCGGAGTTCCTTCACTGATTTCTTCCCATGTCTCTCAGTTGTTGTTTCTTTCCTTTAGGTTTTCATTTGGGTATTCACACCTCTTGTTAATTTTCTGAGCCAGTACGTGGTGTTGCTCACTTGCGGTGGCCGCCACTGGGCTGGTGTCTGCAGGTCTCTCCACCCGCTGGGGAGCTTGCCAGCAGTCCGAGATGCAGTGGAGGGGATACAGCCGAATCACCTACCCTTCCCGCTGGTCTCCGGGGTGCTCCGGTGGCCTCCCGTCTTCTGCCTCCTTAATTACACAGGTGGAGATAGATGGCAGGAACTGGAACAGTTCCTATCTCAGCTCCACCACCAAAGCAGGGCTAGAAACTTTGGAGACAAAGGCCCAGCTCCAAGTCACCAGAGTGTGTAGGTCGTAAAATCTCTCTGCCTTATATCCACCAAGGGCAACCTCCTATGAGGCTCGGCCCTGCCCAATAAAACTCCAGGGCCTGGACACCGAGTGCGGTAGACTTATGTTAGGAGAGACCGACCAGAAGCAGATGGGCAGGCAATGGGACCCACCAATCCCTCTCTTCTGACTCCTTAATTACACAAGTGGAGATAAGCGGCAGGAATGGGAACAGTTCCTACCTCAGCTCCGCCCCCAAGGTGGGGACAGAGACTTTGGAGCCAAAGGCTCAGCCATAAGCCCCATCTTCTGTCTCTTTAATTCCACAGGTGGAGGTAAGCGGCAGGAACAGGAACAGTTTCTATCTCGGCTCCGTCCCCAAGGCGGGGATACAAACTTTGGGGCTAAAGGCCTAGCCTCAAATCCCGGGATGTGGGAGTCGTAAAATATCTCTGCCTAATAACCACTAAAGGCAGTCTCCTACGTGGTTCGGCTCTGCCCAGGCTAGATCCTCACTCTGAACACAGAGAGCGGGAGACCTGTGTAGGGAGTGACCGACCAGGAGCGGGCAGGCAGGCACTGGGTCCCACCAGTCCCTGTCTTCTGACTCTCTAATTACACAGGTGGAGATAAGCGGCAGGAATGGGAACAGTTCCTACCTCAGCTCCGCCCCCAAGGCAGGGACAGAGACTTTGGAGCCAAAGACTCAGCCACAAGACCTGTCTTCTGTCTCTTTAATTCCACAGGTGTAGATAAGCGGCAGGAACAGGAACAGTCTCTATCTCGGCTCCGCCCCCAAGGTGGGGACACAAACTTTGGAGCCAAGGACCTAGCCCCAAATTCCCGGATGTGGGGGTCGTAAAGTATCTCTGCCTAGTAACCACTAAAGGCAGTCTGCCCAGATGGGTTCCACACTCAGGACACAGAGCACGGGAGACCTGTGTAGGGAGAGACTGACCAGGAGCGGGCAGGCAGGCCCTGGGACCCACCAGTCCCTGTCTTCTGGTTCCTTAATTACACTGGTGGAGATAAGTGGCAGCAATGAGAACAGTTTCTATCTCAGCTCCGCCCCTAAGGCTGGGACAGAGACTTTGCAGTCCAGGGCGGGGCTCCGGGTCGCAGGAGAGTGTAGAAGACAATGTTTCTCTGCCTTAAATCTACCAAGGGCAACCTCCCCTGTAGTACTGCCCCGTCCAGGCAGGGTCCACTCTCTGAGTTCAGAGTCAGTGCCACTTGTGCAGCAAGTGACCATCCAATATCAAATTGGTGGAGCAGGGGCACGTACCAGCGCTCTCTCTGCGCCTCCCCTCCAAATCCCGAGCCCAGGTCAGTGCTGGAATGCCAAGTCAGCACTGGAATGAGGAGGCAGGAGCAGTGCGGAGGCGGGAGTGGTGCCGGAGGGGCAGAGGGAGGGGTTCCTAATGGATCAAGGAGTCTAACTTAGCACACTCTGGCCTCTCAGTGCTGTCCCAAACCTCCTCTATATCCAAAGTCAAAGCCTCCTTCTGTGTAAACTCCCCTTAACCTTGACCTGGCAGTGTTCTGCAGGGAGATGCCAGAGTGGGCTCTGGTTCCTGCTGCACGGAGAGCGGTTGCTGGGGTCGGACCCTCCCCTCCTTATACTGCCGCTGCTGTGTGCTCTGGAGAACTCAGTGTTCCCTGCTCTAGTCTCCTCTCCACACGGCTTTGTCCCGCGCTGCCACTTCTCACCAACTTCAGGTACCTCCCGGCCTACGTGGAAGTGGAGCTCGTTGTAGGAGGGGGTGTTGCTCAGAGCCAGGTAGGGCTGGCGCCACTGCCAGCCGGCAGTGGTTTAAACCGCACCTCGCTCCCTCCCTGTTGTGTGCCTCCAAATCCCCGATTTTTGCGGAAGAATAATTGATTCACCTTTGCTTTAGGCTGTAAATGGTCTTATCCCTCCATTTCCCGGTGGATGTCTGCAGGCTTGCGAAGCTGGTCCTGTGGAAGTGCAGATCGCTCTCTTATGGCTATCCGCTTTCTTCACTTTTCGCTCTGGAAGCAGAGAGCCAGGAGGCCACCCCTAATCCGCCATGTTTTCCTCCCCTTTTTGTAGTTTCTTGATCAACCACTGGGGGGCGTTCTTCCACCACACTTGGAAGGTTCCCCTGACAAGGGTCGCTTGTGGGGAAAGTGGGTTTTCTTGTCTCACCCCACCTCCAGGGGTGGAGCCTACCACTTTTGGCAAGAGAGATGGAGGCTGAGGGGAGGCAGTATCTTCCCAGTCTGCCCTGCACCCCAGTGGCTTTAACTCCCCCAGGCTGCTAGACTTCTCAGTAGTTCCTTGATGGAGCCAGGCCTGACGAGCCGATTGCAGATTGTGTAGAGGCGGGATTTGCCAGGATAGACTCTAGGCTGGGCGCGGGCGGGGGACTTGCCCGCTGAGGCCTGGGCTGTGCACACCCTCAATGGTGATTGCTAGCCCACTCATAGGGCACCAGTACTGGGGGCAAATGATTAGGGTGCAGCCGGTGCCGGGTTGGGAGCCTGGGTCAATAGGACGCCCCGTAGGTTCCTCCATGCCGCCTGCCCGACCACCTGTTCATTTGGAGCCCACACTTTTACTGACCCGCCCTGTGCGGTTTTATTCACCCGGGGCAGTTCCAATTTAGAGCCCCCGCTTAGTCTCCCTGGTTACTAGAGGGGAGACCTCTAACCGCCTCCCCAGTCCGCACAGATCAGTTTCCTCCTGTCTTGGAGCCGTCCTAGCACGGGGCTCAGGGGAGACCATGCTGCTGCCTTTCACCATCAACTGCACCCTCCAGCACCTTCTTCTTCTGCTGCAATTTTGCACCAGTTTCAGACAGGTCTCTGGCTGGGTGGATATGGAGGTCAATGGGGAATCAAGGAGTTCTCCTGTGGGTCCGATCCCACTTCACCATTTGGCCCAGCGGGCCGCCGCCCTCCCACGTGTCCTATTCTTTGCTTTGCACTCTCCAGAGAACGTGATCTTATTTCCCCGATCACCTTGTTTATCCTTTTATGAGAGTTCCACGTTGCTCCTCTGCGGATTCTCAACGCTGTCCTTGTAGTGGGGAGATCCACTCGCACGTAGGAGACCAAGATCTGTGTCTCCTTCTCTGGGAGCAGTAGTCTGGAGAGTTACCTCTACTCCGCCATTTTTTCTCCTCTCCCATTATATATATTTTTTGAGACATGGTCTCACACTGTTGCCTTTGCTAGAGTATAGTGGCAACAAGAAAGCACATTGTAACCTCAAACTCCTGGGCTCAAGCAATCCTCCTGCCTCAGCCTCCCAAGCAACTAGGACTAAAGGCACATGCTACCATGCCCAGCTAATTTTCTGTTTTATTGTTTTGGGTTTTTTTTGGTTGGGGGGGTCTTTTTAGAGATGAGGTCTTGCTATGATGCTCAGACTGGTCTTAAACTTCTGGCCTCAGTCAATATCCCCCCATCTCAGACTCCCAAGTGCTAGGGTTACAGGTGTGAGCCACCACGTGTGGCCTAGCAGTCATTTTAAATAGAAATTGACAAGTTGATAATAAAATTTATATGAAAATTCAAACAATGTAGAATAGGCAAAACACCTTTAAAAAGAATTGGAGAACTTACACTATACGATTTTAAAATGTATAATAAAGCTACAGTAATGAAGACAGTGTGATATTGACATAGAGATAAATATGTAGGTGAACAGTACACAACAGTGTACAAAAATAGACCCATATGTAGAGAATCAACTGATTTTTTTGTCTTGTTTATTTTATTTTATTTTAGCATATTATGGGGGTACAAGTGTTAAGGTTACATATATTGCCCATGCCCCTTCCCCACTCGAGTAAGAGCTTCAAGCATGCCCATCCACCAAAGGTTGCACATCTTACTCATTGTGGTTGTATATACCGATCCCCTCCCCCCTCCCACCCTCCTGACACCTGATAAATGTTACTTCTATATGTCCACTTAGGTGTTGATCCGTTTATACCAACTTGCTGGTGAGTACATGTGTTGCTTGCTTTTCCATTGTTGAGATACTTCACTTAGTTGAATGGGTTCCAGCTCTATCCAGGAATATACAAGAGGTGCTATATCACCATTGTTTCTTAAAGCTGAGTAGTACTCCATGGTATACATATACCACATTTTATTAATCCACTCATGAATTGATGGGCACTTGGGTTGTTTCCACAGCTTTGCAATTGTAAAATGTGCTGCTATAAACATTCGAGTGCAGGTGTCTTTTTCATAAAGTAATTTTGATCTTTTGGGTAGATGCCCAGTGGTGGAATTGCTGGATCATATGGTAGATCTATTTGTATTGCTTTGAGGTATCTCCATATTGCTTTCCACACAGGTTGAACTAGTTTACAGTCCCACCAGCAGTGCAGGAGTGTTCCTATCTCTCCACATCCATACCAGCATTAATTGTTTTGGGCCTTTTTGATAAAGGCTATTCTCACTGGAGATAAGTGATATCTCATTGCAGTTTTGATTTGCATTTCCCTGATGATTAGAGATGTTGAGCATTTTCTCATATGTTTGTTGGGCATTATTCTGTCTTCTTTTGAAAAGTTTCTGTTCATGTCCTTTGCCCATTTTTGATAGGGTTGTTTGATTTTTTTCTCACTGATTTTCCTGAGTTATAAATAGATTCTAGTTATCAGCCCTTTATCAGATGTGTAGCTTGCAAAAATTTTTTCCCATTCTGTGGGTTGTCTGTTTGCTCTCTTGACAGTTTCTTTGGCTGTGCAGAAGCTTTTTAATTTGATCAGGTCCCATTTGTTTATTTTTGTTGCTGTTGTGATTGCCTTTGGGGTCTTCTTCATAAATTCTTTGTTTATGCCAATGTCTAGAAGGGTCTTTCCAACATTTTCCTCTAGAATTCTAATAGTTTCACATCTAAGGTTCAAGTCCGTTACCCAGCGTGAGTTGATTTTTGTGAGAGGTGAAAGGTGTGGGTCTTGTTTCAGTCTTCTACATGTGGTTATCCAGTTTTCTTAGTACTATTTATTCAATAAGGATTCTTTTCTCCAGTGTATGTTTTTGTCTGCTTTGTCAAAGATTAGTTGGCTATATGAGGATGGTTTTATATCTGGGTTCTCTGTTCTGTTCCACTGGTCGATGTCCCTGTTCTTGTGCCATTTCCAAGCTATTTTAATGACTATAGCCTTGTAGTATAGTTTGAAGTCTGGTAAATTGATACCTACTATTTTGTTTTTATTGCCTAGGATTGATTTTGCTATATGGGGTCTTCTCTGGTTCCATACGAAGTGTAAAATTATTTTTTCTATGTCTGTGAAAAATGATGATGGTATTTTGATAGGGATTTACATTAACTCTGTAGGTCACTTTGGGTAGTATAGACATTTTAACAATGTTGATTCTGATGACCCATTAGCATGGTTGATTTTTGACAAAGGTACCAAAGCAATTAAATGAGAAAAGGATAATCTTTTAAACAGTGATGGAACAACTGGATGCCCATATGCAAAAGTAATACAGGAATAACTTAGATGGCCACATGCAAAAAAACAAACAAACAAAAACATTCAGCACTTACCTCACACAACATATATTAACCTAAAATGTATCCTATATCCAACTGCAAGAGCTAAAATTATATAACTTCTAGAAGAAAAAATCATAGTTATGTTAGATAATGTAAAGATTTCTTAAATAGGACATAAAAAGCACAAATAGAAAAAAATCATTATACTGGACTTTATCAAAATCCCAAATCATAATATTTTACTTTTCAAAAGACACTTTTAAGAAATGGAAAGGCAAGCCACAGACTGGGAGAAAATATCTGCAAATCTCATATGTCTAACAAAGGACTTGGACCTAGAATATGTAAAGGACTATTATAATTTTAGAAACAAAAAAAATGGGCAAAAAGATTTAAGTAGACACTTCACTAAAGATGATATACATATGGAAAATACGCACATGAAAAGATACTCAACATAACGAACCATTATAAAAATATAAGTTAAAACTACATGAAAATACAAATACATATCTACTAGAATAGCTAAAAGTAAAAACACTGACCATAATAAGTGTTGGGGAGGATGTGCAGGAATGGAACTCTCTTACACTACTGGTGTAAGATGTTTACAACCACTTTGGAAAATAATTGCCAGCCTTTTAATATGATAAAGATATACCTATCATATGACCCAGCCATTCCACTCATAGATTTAACAAAGAAAAATTCAAGTACATGTTTACAAAAAGATTTATATGTGAATCTTCATAGCAGCTTTATTCATTATAGTCAAAATTATTCATAATAGCCATAAATAATGCAAATGTTCAGCAATGGGTAATGAATAAACAAATTATGATATAACAATGCAATGGAATATTACTCAGCAGTAAAAAGGAACAAACTGTTGACACACGTAACAACATGGATGGATGCAAATATAATTATGCTGAGTGATAGAAGGCAATCAAAAAATAAATGTGGAGGGAATCAAGATGGCGGACGAAAAACACTTCCAGACAGAGTGTCTCTGCAGAAAAGACAGATTCTAGCAGAAATTAGAAGAAGCAAGAAGATGAGCCTACATCGGACGGGTCGGAAGGAGGAGTACCAGAGACCATGAAAGACTCCACAGGAGGAGGTCATGGAAGAAAAATGGAAGCTGGGACCTCTGGAGCAGCCCAGAGACCAGCGGGAAGGGTAGGTGGATTGGCCATTTCCCCTCCTCTGCATCTCAGACTGCTGGTGGACTCCCCAGCAGGTGGAGAGACCTGCGGATGCCAGTCCAGTGAAGGACGCTGCCAGTGAGCAGTAAGCCAGTAGCGGACATGGCACCAGGCTCCCAACTCCCTCGGGGCACCTCCATGTGCGAAGACCCGAGCCACGCGGCAGGCGCCATATTGCCTCCTCCTCCCCTCCCCCGACCCTACCCGCGGCTGCCCAGAGAGACAATACAGCCACCAGCCAGAGGCACCTACAGGGAACGGGACCTTCCTGTTTGGGGCCCTACAGCTGACTAAGGGGAACTCAGACTGTGAGCTCTCTACCTTCCAACCCTCCCAGGTGATGCTGGCACGGTGATCCCAGGAGAACGCGACAGACCCTGAGGCTGAGAGACATAGACCCAGCTTGGGCTACTTGTGGGTGAATTGGAACTGGGACTCCTCTCCCTGGTGGGGATATAATTTGAAATCTAGGACCCAGAGGTCAGACATGCAGAACAGATCCCGTGCACTGAGGTCTCGCATTGCCCAGGGCACAGAAGGGATATACGTGAACAGCCTGCTGAGGTGTGTGTGCCTTCAGGGGCAGATCAGCGTCCTAGAGGGCAACTCTCCTACCAAAAGGAGGCCGTGCGCCCAGCCCAGGTGGCGTTCCTGCACAGAGAACCTCCAAGCCGGCATCACAGGCAGGGGAGGCCTGGTGGCGTGTGGTCTGTCCTGCTGGCAGAGGCCCAGGAGTAGCCACGGAGTTGGGGATGGTGGAAAGAAGCAAGGCCCACTCCACATTGCGGGTCTCAGACAGTCCTACCCCCACACGCAGACTCTCTGAGTGGGGCCATTCCAGCTACTCCCTGACACTTTTCCTGGAAGCAGAGAACAGAAATTTGACCCCTGATAATGACATTGGTGGTCCCTGAGGGCAGGCTTACCCAACCCAGATCCACCCAGTCTCTCTCCTAGACCAGCCCTCACTGAGGGGGGAGAAAAGGACACACCTGTAAGTACCAGGGCCCCACCGACCACCTAAGGCACTATAGTGCCTCTCAACAGGAACAAGATCTGATAAGAGGACACAAAAACAAAAGCGTAGCCTGTTCCTTCAAGCAAGCACCACCTACTGACAGGGAGGACATCCTGCACACCATTTTCACAGCACCTACTGACTCATTATACAGGGAGTGGTCGAATCTCACCCACAGACACCACCTACCAACTCAGAAACTAAACAAGGTGTGTGAATACCCAAACAAAGACCTAAAGAAAAGAAACAACAACTGATTGACATGGGAAGAAATCAGCGAAGGAACTCAGGAAATAAGAAGAACCAAATGGAAATCAAACCCCCAAAGAGGAGCACCAGACCCTAGAAACAGACACCAACCAAAATCAGGCAACCAAAATGACAGAAGAGGAATTTCGTATGTGGATCATAAGAAAACTCACCGACCTGCAAGGACAACTAAATAACCAACACAAAGAAACCACAAAAAAACCTCAGAACGTAGAACAAAAGTTCACTAAAGAAATGGACACAATGAAGAAATGTTTAACCAAACTCCTGGAAATGAAGAATCAATTCAGGGAACTACAAAATACAGTGGAAAGTCTCAAGAACGGGGTAGAAAAAACAGAAGAAAGAATCTCAGAGATTGAAGATAACAACCTGCAACTAAATAAAACAGTCACAGAAATAGAGCAGAGAAACACGAGAAAAGATCAAAGCCTACAAGAGCTGTGGGATTATGTGAAGAAACCTAATTTGAGGGTCATAGGGTTATCAGAAGGGGAAGAAGAAAATACTCAAGGGTTGGACAAGCTATTTGAAGATATAATAGAGAAAAATTTTCCAGGCCTTGCTCAAAATCTCGATATACAAGTTCAAGAAGCTCAGAGAACCCCTTGGATATTCAATGCAAACGGGAAGACGTCACGACATGCAGTCATCAGACTGACCAAAATATCAACTAAAGAGGCCCTTCCAAGAGCTGTAAGGTGAAAGAAGAAAGTAACATACAAGGTTAAGTCAATTCGAATAATGCCAGACTTCTCGACTGAGACTTTACAAGAAGGTGAGACTAGGGTCCCATTCCCACTCTACTGAAACAAAACAGTGCCCAGCCTAGAATCTTATTCCCTGAAAAACTAAGATTCATATATACAGGATAAATAAAGACATTCTCAGATAAGGAAAGTCACAGAGAATTCACCAAGGAAAGACTAGTCCTACAAGAAGTACTCAAAACAGTATTACGCGCGGAACACCATAATAAAAACTCATGAATATAAAAACAAACAAAACCCAAAGATTAAAGGCCAGATATTTCTATGGCTCAAGAGAGAAATCAAAGCAACAAAATCCAACCCAACAGAATGAACAGTAATCTACCTTACCTAAAAGTTCTCTCAATAAATGTGAATGGCTTAAATTCTCCACTCAAGAGACATAGGCTGGCTGAATGGATAAGAAAATACAGGCCAAGTATATGCTGTCTTCAGGAAGCACATCTAAACTCCAAGGATGCACATAGACTAAAAATAAAAGGGTGGAGATCAGTATTCCGAGCAAGTGGAAGCCAAAAGAAGGCTGGCGTGGAAGTACTAATTTCAGACGATTCAGTTTTTAAACGAACAAAAGTAGTGAAAGATAAAGAGGGTCATTATATAATGGTGAAGGGCACAGTTCAACAAGAAGAGATAACAATTTTAAATATGTATGCACCCAACATAGGTGCACCAAGATTCATAAAACAAACCTTACTGCAGCTAAGCAAAAGGATTAATAGGAACTCCATAATCACCGGAGATTTCAATACCCTACTGACGGCACAAGACAGATCCTCCAAACAGAAGATTAAGAAACAAATAATGGATTCAAACAAAACTCTAGAACAATTGGGTCTGAATGACATTTACAGAACATTCTACCCAAAATCCACTGAATATACGTTCTTCTCATCAGCTCACGGTACATTCTCTAAGATTGACCATATCCTAGGACACAAAGTAAACCTCAAGAAATTTAAAAAAATAGAAATCATACCCTGTATCTTCTCAGATCACAGTGGAAAAAAAGTAGAAATCAACCCTAACAGAAACTCACACTTCCACACAAAAACATGGAAGTTAAACAACCTCCTACTGAACGATTACTTCATAAATGAAGAAATCAAGATGGAAATAAAAAAAATTTTATGAATGAAATGACAATGGATAGACAAGTTATCACATCCTCTGGAACATAGCTAAGGCAGTTCTGAGAGGAAAGTTTATCTCCATAAATGCCTATAACCAAAAGTCTAAAAGATCGCAAATAGACAATCTAATGAACTGACACGACAAGCTAGAAAAAGAAGAACAGACCAACACCAAACCCAGCAGAAGAAGTGAAATAAACAAGATAAAATCAGAAGTATACAAAATTGAAAACGGGAAAGCTATTCAGGAGATTAATAAAACAAAAAGTTGGTTCTTTGAAAAAATAAACACAATTGACACACCTTTGACTAGGCTAACGAAAAGCAGAAAATAGAAATCTCTAATAAGCTCCATCAGGAACAAAAAAGGAGATATCACAACTGATCCCAAAGAGATACAAAGTATAATTTATGAGTACTACAAAAATCTTTATGCACACAAACTGGAAAATGTGGAGGAAACGGACAAATTTCTAGAAACACACAGCCTCCCTAGGCTCAACCAGTAAGAAATAGATTTCCTGAACAGACCAATCTCAAGAGCTGAAATAGAAACAGCAATTAAAAATTCTCCCTAAAAAGCAAAGTCCTGGTCCAGCTGGTTTTACATCCGAATTTTACCACACTTACAAAGAAGAACTAGTACCTATCTTGCAGAAATTATTCCATAATATCCAGAAGAATAGAAACCGCCCCGATTCCTTTTATGATGCGAATATTGCTCGGATACCGAAACCAGGAAAGGATGCAACAAAAAAAGAAAACTATAGATCAATATCCCTAATGAATGTAGATGCAAAAATTTTCAACAAAATCTTAGCTAACAGAATCCAGACGCTTAACAAAAAAATAATCCATCACGACCAAGTGTGCTTCATCCCAGGGATGCAGGGATGGTTCAACATACGTTAATCTATAAATGCAATTCACCACATAAACAAAAGCAAAAACAAAGACCACTTTATTCTTTCAAAAGATGCAGAAAAATCTTTTGACAAAATTCAACACCCTTTCATGATACGAACACTTAATAAAATAGGCATAGAAAGAACATACCTAAAAATGATACAAGCCATATATGACAGACCCATAGCCAACATCATACTGAATGGGGAAAAATGGAAAGTATTCCCACTTAGAACTGGAACCAGACAAGGCTGCCCACTAACTCCACTTCTATTCAACATAATGCTGGAAGTCCTGGCTACAGCAATCAGACAGGATCGTGGAATTAAAGGTATCCAAATAGGGGCAGAAGAGATCAAACTTTCACTCTTTGCTGATGATATGATATTATATTTAGAAAACCCCAAAGATTCAACCAAGAAACTCCTGGAACTGATCAATGAATGTAGTAAAGTCTCAGGATACAAAATCAATACACAGAAATCAGAGGCATTCATATATGCCAACGACAATCTAATTGACAACCAAATCAAAGACTCAATTCCCGTCACAATAGCAAGAAAGAAATTAAAGTACCTAGAAATATACTTAACCAAGGAGGTAAAAGACCTCTACAGGGAGAACTAAGAAACACTGAGGAAGGAAATAGGAGAGGATGTAAATAGATGGAAATCCATACCATGGTCGTGGGTCGGCCGAATCCACATCATTAAAATGTCTATACTACCAAAACTGATCTACAGATTCAATGTAATACCTATTAAAATCCCATCAGCATTCTTCACAGATATACAAAAAATAATTTTACGCTTCGTATGGAACCAAATAAGACCCCGAATATCAAGAGCAATTCTAGGCAACAAAAACAAAATGGGAGGTATTCATATGCCAGATATCAAACTATACTACAAAGCTGTAGTAATTAAAACAATCTGGTATTGGCACAAAAATAGAAATATTGACCAGTGGAACAGATCTGAGAATCCTGATATAAAACCATCCTCATATAGCCATCTAATATTTGACAAAGCAGACAAAAACTTACGCTGGGGAAAAGAATCCCTTTTCAATAAATGGTGCTGGGAACACTGGATAGCCACTTGTAGAAGGCTAAAGGAGGACCCACACCTTTCACCTCTCACAAAAATAAACTTGTGCTGGATAACAGACTTAAACCTAAGGTATGAAACTATTAGAATTCTAGTGGAAAATGTTGGAAACACTCTCCTAGACATTGTCCTAGGGAAAGAGTTTATGAAGAAGTCCCCAAAGGCAATCACAGCAGCAACAAAAATAAATAAGTGGGACATGATCAAACTAAAAAGCTTCTGCACAGCCAAAGAAATAGTCATGAAAGTAAACAGACAACCTACAGAATCGGAGAAAAATTTTGCATCCTATGCATCTGATAAGGAGCTGATAACTAGAATATACTTAGAACTCACGAAAATCAGCAAGAAAAAATCAAATAACAATATTAAAAATTGGGCAATGTACTTGAACAGAAACTTTTCTAAAGAAGACAGAAGAATGGCCAACAAACATATGAAAAAATGCTCAACATCTCTAATCATCAGGGAAATGCAAATCAAAACCACAATGAGATATCACTTAACTCCAGTGAGAATGGCCTTTATCAAAAAGTCTCCAAATAACAAATGTTGGCGTGGATGAGGAGACAGAGGAACATTTCTACACTGCTGGTGGGACTGCAAACTAGTTCAACCTCTGTGGAAAGCAATATGGAGATGCCTTAAAGCGATACAAGTGAATCTACCATTTGATCCAACAATCTTATTACTGGGCATCTACCCAAAAGATCCAATGGCACTCTACAAAAAAGACACCTGTACTCGAATGTTTATAGCAGCACGATTCATAATTGCAAGGCTGTGGAAACAGCCCAAGTGCCCATTAATCCAAGAATGGATTAATAAAATGTGGTATATGTATACCATGGAGTACTATTCAGCTCTAGGAAACAACAGTGATATAGCACATCTTATATTTTCCCGGTTAGAGCTGGAACCCATACTTCTAATTGAAGTATCCAAAGAATGGAAAAAAAAAGCACCACATATATTCACCAGCAAACTGATATTAACTGAGCAGCATCTAAGTGGACACATAGGTACTACAGTAATAGGGTATTGGGCAGGGGGGAGGAGGGCAGGTATATACATACATAATGAGTGAGATGTGCACCATCTGGGGGATGGTCATGCTGGAAACTCAGACTTGTAGGGGGAGGGGGGAAAGGGCATTTATTGAAACCTTAAAATCTGTACCCCCATACTATTCTGAAATAAAATAAGGAAAATAAATAAATAAATAAATAAATTTAAATAAAATAAGGAAATAAAATTCCGGAAATAAAATAAGGAAAATAAATAAATAAATAAAATATATATATATATAAATGTGATGTGATTTTATAGATGATTCTAGAAAATGCAAACTATGACAGTGATAGAAAACAGATTAGTAATTGCCTAAGTGTTTTGGGGCTGGATTACAAAGGGGCACAAGGAAATTTTTGAGTGTTGTGTTTATTATATTAATTGTTGTGAAGATTTCCTAGGTATTGATAAAACTCATCAAATTGTATATGCATTTATACATGTAAATACATGTATAATTTATTTTATATCAATTATACCTCGATATAAAATATAAAATTAAGTCAACTTTGCCTCAATATCATAGTTAATATGCTTGTAAAATAGAATTGATTTCCCAATCAAATAAAAATCAGTATCCTGAGTGGTATCAGCAAGATGGTGAAATAGAAGGCCTGAACTCTCCCTGCCTCCATGAACACACCAATTCAACAACAAAAAAAGGATGAATTTCCTTTGTGAGAAATACAGAAACTACTTGAGAGGTTCCTATACTGTTGATGAGCATGAGACTAGCCACATCAAAGCCAGTAGGGAAATTTGAGATACTCTCTCACCATAATCCCTACATCCTACACTTAGCCATACAGTTGGGAGGAACAAGCCCGCCCCAGATCCCAGCTTCTCCCTAGGAAGAGAAATTGTTAGGCCACACGTCCAATGTCCCAACCTTTCCAGGGGCTGTCCAGAAAATTGGCTTCTGTCTTGTCTGTCTCAGAGTGTTGATGGGATCCAGCATACTCTAGCCACCTCAGAACCATTGAGATCAGAGAGAGTGGTTTAGGCTAGCAGTTGCTATAGCCCTCTTCCCAACTCAACACAGAGCCAGCAGGTAAAAATCTCTAGCTCCCAGATTCTGCTGGGAAGGGAAGGAGTTGGACCACATATTCAATACCCCAACTTCTTTGTGGGAGGCCCCAAGGACTTGCTTCTGTCTTGTCTATCTTGAAGAGCTGACAGGACTTGGCATACTCTGTCTCAAGGCCAGTGTGATCAGAGATGGCAATTTAGGCTGGAAGTTGCCATAGCCCCACCAACAGGCTCAGTGCAGAACAAACAAACAGAAAACCCTAGATGCCAACTTCTCTTTGAGGAGGAAAGAGTTGGACAGAGTGTCTAATGAGTCAATTTCTTCATAGGCTGCTCAAGGCTTTCACTTCAGTCATACTCATCTCAGAACACTGATA
Source organism: Mirza zaza (assembly GCA_008750895.1). NCBI lineage: Eukaryota > Metazoa > Chordata > Mammalia > Primates > Cheirogaleidae > Mirza > Mirza zaza. Next base: position 101,539 of record VSMD01136685.1, on the reverse strand, counting down.
AGACCCTGCATATGCTTGATGCTTGGGGGCTGCTAAGAAAACAGAAAGCAGGATGTACTAGCATAAAGACTGGGCTGATTAATGAGGGTCTTCTCCTGTGTGAAGCTAGTCTATGAAGACTGGGAGAGGTAGCTATTTGTCTAATGAGTAGATATTAACATAAAGAGTAAAAAAATAAAGAAGCAGAGAAATATGTCTCAAACAAAGGAAAAAATAAGTCTCCTGAAGACAATCCTAAAGAAATGGAGATATATGATTTACCTGATAGACTCAAAGTAACTATCATAAAGATGCTCAGTGAGGACAGGAGAACAATGCATGAGCAAAGTGAAAATTTCAACATAGAGATAGACCCAAAAATCTTAGAACTGAAGAATATAATAACTGAACTGAAAAATTCACAAAAGGGGTTCAACATTAGACTTGATTAAGCAAAAGAAATGATTAGCAAATTCAAAGACAGGTCATTGGAAATTATCCAGTCAGAGAACAAAGACCAAAAAAAAAAAAAAAAAAAAAAGTAATGAAAAACAGTGAAAGGCTGAAGAGATTTACAGATGGGACACAATCAAGTAGGCCAATATATGCATTATGGGAGTTCTAGAAGGAGAAGAGAAAGATAAATGTTTCTGAAAAGCTTACTCAAAAAAAAAATGGCAAAATACTTCCAAAATCTGGGAAGGGAAATGGATATCCAGATCCAGGAGGCTCAATGGATGGCAAATAAGGTTAACTGAAAGAAAACAACACCAAGACACATTATAACCAAATTGTCCACAGGCAAAGACAAAGAGAAAATTTTGAAAGTAGCAAAAGAAAAACAACTTGTCATATATGCAGCAACCTCCATGAAACTATCAATGGATTTCTCATCAGAAACCTGCAGACTGTAAGGAGTTGGATAGCATATTCGCATTGCCAAAAGAAAAAAAAAAAAAAAAAAAACCCACCGACCAAGAATACTATAGCTGGCAAAACTATCAAAAACGAAGGAGAGAAAGACTTTGTCAGACCAAGAAGAAGAAGAAGAAGAAGAAGAAGAAGAAGAAGAAGAAGAAGAAGAAGCAGCAGCAGCAGCAGCAGCAGCTGAGAGAGTTCATCATCAGATCATCAGACTTGCTTTACAAGGACTGTTAAATTGAGTTGGGTTGAAATGAAAGGACACTAAATAATGATACAAAGTATATGGAAGTATAAAACTCACTGGCAAAGATAAATATATAAATAAATACAAAATAATGTAATGATGTGATGGTGGTGGGTAAAGCATTTTTAATTTTAGTATAAAAGTAAAAATACAAAAGTACTAAAAAACTATAAATATAAAATATGTTATGGATATACAATATAAAAATTATGTGACATCAATAGCACAAAGTGTGTAGGGGGGAGTAAAAGCATAGAATTTTTGTATGTGATTGAAATTGGGTTGCTATCAGCTTAAAAGAGATTATTATAACTATTAATAAAAGATATTTCATGTAAACCCATGGAAACCACACAGAAAGTATTTATAAAAGATGCACAAAGGAAAAAGATAAATAAATTGAAGTATATCAATACAAAAAAAATAAAAAAACAGGAAAAAGAACTATAAGACAGAAAATAATAAACAAAAACAGCAATACTAAGTCCTTCCCTGTCAATAATTACTATAAATATAAATGGGTTAATTTCCAAATCAAAAGATAGAGAGTGACTGAATGGATAAAAGCAAGATCCAACTATATGCTGTCTACAAGAGATTCAATTTAGGTTTAAGGACACACATAGGCTGAAAGTGAGGGTATGGAAAAAGATATTGCATGTAAATGACAACCAAAAGAGAGCAGGGGCAGCTATACTTATATCAGACACAACAGACTTTAGGCCAAAAACTGTCACAAGAGACAAAGAAGGACATCATACAATGATAAAAGGGTCAATTCACAGGATAATATAGCAATTATAAATATATATGCATACAATATCAGACTACCTAAATATATAAAGCAAACATTGACAGAACTGCATGGAGAAATAGATAGTGATATTATAATAGCAGGAGACTTCAATAAACTACTTTAAATAATGGATAGAACATTGATCAAGAAGAAAACAGCATATTTGAACAACACTACAGACCTAATGGACCCCTAACTGATACATAGAGCACTCCACCCAAAGCAGCAGAATACACATTATTCTCAAGTGCACACAGAACATTCTCCAGGATAGATCACACGTTAGGTCACAAAACAAGTTAAGAAGAAGAAGACTGAAATTATACCAAGTATCTTTTCTGACCACAATGGAATAAAGCTAGAAATCAATAACAGAAGAAAAACTGAAAAAATTCACAAATATGTGGAAATTAAACATTAGTAAACAACCAGTGGATAAAATAAAAACAAAAAGTGAGATTATAAAATATCTTTAGACAAATGAAAAATAAAGCAGACATACTAAAATCTATGGGATGCAGCAAAAGGAGTAGGAAGAGAGAATTATTTATAGTGATAAACGCCTACATTAACAAAGAAAAATCTCAAATAAACAACTCAACTTTACACCTCAAGGAACTAGAAAAATAAGAAAAAATAAGCCTAAAGTTACCAGAGGGAAGTAAATAATAAAATATTAGAGCAGAAATAGACAGACTAGAGAACAGAAAAACAATAGATAAGATCAACAAAACTAAGAGTTGGTTTTTTGAAAAGATGAACAAAATTGACAAACCTTTATCTAAGCTAAGAAAAATGAGAAAGGCACAGATACAGAGATATAGACCTTTGGAATAGGATGAAGATCCAAGATTTAAAACCATCCTCATATTGTCACCTAATATTTTACAAAGCAGACAAAAGTATACATTGGGGAAAAGAATCTCTATCCAATAAGTGGTGCTGGGAAAATTAGATATCCACATGCAGAAGATTGAAACTGGATCCCCACCTCTCACCTCTCACAAAAATCAACTCACATTGGATAACGGATTTAAATCTAAGGTGTAAAACCTTAAGAATTCTGGAAGAAAATGTGGAGAAGACCCTTTTAGACATCAGCCTAGGTAAAGAATTTATGAAGAAGACCCCCCAAGACAATCAGAGCAGCAACAAAAATAGACAAATGGGACCTGATCAAATTAAAAAGCTTCTGCACAGTCAAAGAAACTCTCCTTAGAGTGAATAGACAACCTACAGAATAGGAGAAAATATTTGCTTTCTGCACATCCAATAAATGGCTGATGATAAGAATCTATATAGAACTTAAGAAAATCAACAAGAAAAAATCAGACAACCCCATCAAAGGACATGAACAGAAACTTTTCTGAAAAAGACAAATGGCCAGCAACCATATAAAAAAGTGCTCAACATCTCTAATCACTAGGGAAATGCAAGTCGAACCTACAATGAGATATCACCTAACTCCAGTGAGAATGGCCTCTATCAAAAGGACCCAAAATAACAAATTCTGGTGTGGATGTGGAGAGATTGGAACACTCTTACGCTACTTGCAGGACTGCGAATTAGTAGAACCCCTGTGGAAAGTAATTTGGAGATACCTCAAAGAGCTAAAAATAGAAATACCATTTGATCCAGCAATCCCACTCCTAGGTATCTATCCAAAGGAATAAAAGATATTCTATAATAAAGACATCTGCACTCAAATGTTTATAGCAGTACAATTCACAATTGCAAAGATGTGGAAACAACCCAAATGTCCATCAATACGTGAGTGGATTAATAAAATGTGGTATATATATACCATGGAATACTACTCAACTACAAAAACCAATGGTGATCTAGCACCTCTTATATTATCCTGGATATTGAGCCCATCCTTTGAAGTGAGGTATAACAAGGATACAAAAACATGCACCACATGTACTCGCCATCAAACTGGTACTAATAGATCAACACTAATGGTGCTCACATGGTAGTAATACTCACTGGGTGCTGGTCAGGTGAAGGGTGGCAGAGTAGGGGGTAGAGGGGGGAGGGGTAAACCCATAGCTAATGGAAACGGGGCAGACAGTATCGGGGAAGGACATGCTTGTAGCTCTGGCTTGAGTGAGGAAAATGTGTTTTATGTAACCAAAATGTCTATACCCCCATAATATTCTGAATTAGATAGATAGATAGATAGATAGATAGATAGATAGATAGATAGATAGATGATAGATAGATATAAAAAGGATACAAGTTATACCATGGAAATGCAAAGGATCATAAAAATACTATAAAGAATTACAATCATGCATCACCTCATGACAGGGATATATTCTGGGAAATGAATCATTAGGCAATTTTGTTTTTTTGCAAACATCATAGAGTATACTTACACAAACCTAGATGGTATAGCCTGCTACGCTTCTTATCTATATGGTATAGCAGCCTATTACTTATTGGCTACAAATCTGTACAACATGTTATTGTACTGAATACTTTAGGAAATTGTGACACAATTTAAGTATTTTGTATCTAAACATAGAAAAGGTACAGTCAAAATACAGTATTACAATCTTATGAGACCACTATCATATATGTGGGCTATCATTGACCAAAACATTATTATGCAGTGCATAAATGTATACACCACTATATTTGAAAACCCAGAAGAAATGGGTAAATTTTTATAAACATACAACTGACCAAGACTGAACTATGCAGAAATAGAAAATCTGAACAGACCTGTAACTAGCAAGGAGATTGAATCAGTAAACCAAAACATCTCCAAATAAAGAAAAACCAGGACCAGATAGCTTCACTGGTAAATTCTACCAAACATATAGAATTAATAGAAGAATTAATGCCAATCCTTCTCAAACTCTTTCAAAAAATTGAAGAGGAAGGAACATTTCCAAACTCATGAGGCCAGCATTTCCATGATACTAAAGCCAGATAAGGATATTAAAAGAAAAGAGAACTAAAGGCCAATAACCCTGATAGAAAATAGATGCACATATTCTGAAGAAAATATCAGAAACCAAATTCAACAGCACATGAAGAGGATGATACACCATGACCAAGTGGTATTTATCCCAGGTATGCAGACAGTTTAACATATACAAATCAATAAATATGATATACCACATTAACAGAATGAAGAATAAAAAACACATGGTCATCTCAATAGATACGACAAAAAAAGCATTTGACAAATTCAACAGTATTTCATAAAAAGGCCTCAACAAACTAAGAATAGAAGGAAATTATCTCAACAAAGTAAAGGCCATATAAGAAACTCTATAGCTAACATCATAATCAATAGTGAAAACCTGAAAGCTTTTTCTCTAAAATTAGGAAAAAGACAAGGATAACCACTCTTACCACTTTTATTCAACATCATACTAGAAGTCTTGCCCAGAATAATTAGGCAAGAAAACGAAAGAAAAGACATCCAAATAGGAAAGGAACAAGTAAAATTATCTCTACTTGCTGATGATATGAACTTATACATAGAAAATCCTAAACACTCCACAACAAAATCTGTTAAAACTAATAAATAAACAAATTTAGCAGTGTTGCAGGATACAAAACCAATATGCAAAAACCAATGTGTTTCTATTCACTAACAGTGAACTACCCGAAAAGGAAATTAAGAAAACAATCCCATTTATGATAGCATTAAAAAAGAATAAATACTCAGAAATAAATATAACTAAGGAAGTGAAATACTTGTACACTGAAAACTGTGAAGCATTGGTGAAAGAAATTAAAGAAGATACGAAGACATCCCATGTTAGTGGATGGAAGGCTTAATAATGTTAAAATGTCCATACTATCCAAAGTGATCTACAGATTCAATGAAATCCCTATTGAAATCCTATTAGCTAGAAGGATATTGAATGCTCTCAATACAAAGAAATGCTAAATGTTTGAGATGATAGATAAGCTAATTCACCTAATCTGATCACCATGTCCCCCATACATAAGTTCAATTATTACATGTGAATTAATAAAAAGTAAAAATTTAAAAATCCTAAAGGCTTTTTTATAGAAATAGAAAAAAAACTCTAAAATTCATAAAGAATCAAAAAGGAACTCAAATATCCAAAACAATCTTAAGAAAACAACAACAAAAAAAACAAAGCTGGAGTCATCATACACCCTGATTTCTAATTATATTGCAAAGCTATAGTAATCAAAACAGTATGTCACTGGCATAAAGACAGATATATAAACCAATGGGACAACATAGACAGTCCAGAAATAAACCCACCTAAGTGTGGTTAAATGGTCTTCAACAAGACTACACGATGGGGAAAATATAGTCTTTTCAAAATGGTATGGAAAAACTGGACATCCACAGACAAAAGAATGAAATTGGACCCCTTTCTTACATAATACACAAAAATCATAAGATGTGAAACTGTAAAACTCCTAGATGAAAACATAAGGGGAAAGCTTCTTGACATTTGTCTTGGCAATGATTTCTTGGATGTGCCTCTGAAAGTGTAGGCAACAAAAGCAAAAATAAACAGGTAGAACTACATCAAATTAAAAAACTTCTGTACAACAAAGTAATCAGTTAACAGAGAGAAAAGGCAGCCTATGGAATGAGCGAAAATATTTGTAAAACATTTATCTGACAAGGGGTTAGTATCCAACCTATATAAGGAACTTGTACATTTCAATAGCATAAAAGCAAATAACCCAATTGAAAAATGCATAAAACACTTAAATAGACATTTTTTTCCCAAAATAAACAGCCGACAGGCATATGAAAAGATGCTCAACATCATGAATCATCAGGGAAATGCAAATCAAAACCACAATGAGACATTATCTCACACCTGTTAAGATGGCCATTATAAAAATAAATGTAATAAGTGTTGGGGTGAGGATGTGGAGAAATTGGAACTTTTGTACATAGTCGATGGGAGTATAAAATGATGCAGCTACCATGAAAAACAGTATGGAGGTTCCTTAAAAAATTAACACTAAAATTACATATGTTTCTGGGTATTTATTTTGAACTCCTGGCCTCAAGTGATCCTTCTGCCTAATCATTCCAAAGTGCTAGGATTACAGGCATGAGCCACCATGCCCAGCCTTGGATATCCAAAAGAATTGAAATTGGGACCTGGAAGAGACATTTGCACTCCCATGTTCATTGGGGCATTATTTATAATTGTCAAGGTATAGAAACAACCCAAATGTCCATTATTGGATAAATGGATAAATAAAATGTGGTATAACACACAATAGAATATTATTTAGGAGAAAATTTTGCAATATGCAGCAACTTAGAGGAATCTGGAGGACATTATGCTAAATGAAATAAGCCAGTAACAGAAGGGCAAATATTGCATGATTCCACCTACTTGAAATATCGAAAATAGCCAAATTAATAGAAGCAGAGAGTAGAATGGTGGTTGCCAGGGGATGAGGGGAGAGGCAAAGAGATAGTTTCTGTTCAACATGTATAAAGTTTCAGTTATGCAAGATAAGTTCTGGAGATCTGTTGTACAACATCATACCTATTGTTAACAATGAAGAATTATGCACTTAAAAATTTGTTAAAAGTGCAAATCTCATGTTAACACTACAATAAAAAGTAAGTTAGATGAATTTCAAATTTTAATAAGATATGAATATACTTTCTGAATTCTAATATAAAAAAGTAAAGATTGGGAAAAAAATCAGTATCCTTACTTTGTAGTCAAATTTTACCCAGTTGGCACAATCCATTCTGGAACAGGAGACTATCTAATGATTCCCAGACCTTTCTATTCACAAAGATTTTATTAAAAACAATGAGAAGTCATGAAGGCTGCACACTAATGTATATTGCAGTAACTAGTATCACCCTTCTGGAGAACGGATTTCAGGTGTTAGCTGAAAGAAAAGAAAGAAGGTTTACTAAGTTTAGCTTTCTTGAAGGATGAAATTAAGGTAAGGCTACCTGTTCCTAAGTTTTTCAATAGTTAAAAACTAATCTTGGGGCTTTTTTATTCATTTAAGAAGTCATAATCATTATGTAAGAGCGTAGAAGAAGAAAAAAATAAGATGTGTGGTTCCCATATGGTTCAGGAATAATCACAAGGAGTCTATGACTCCTTAAAGACTCTGATGAAATATATGAAGGGAGAAGAAAAGGGGGCCTTGTGAAAGTTGTACAGGGTGGGGTGGGGGTTGACAAAGATATTATGGGGCCAGAGGGAGAAATCGAGAGCACATTTTGATTTTGCAAAACCAAGTTAGACACCCTGAGGTAGGTGGGTTATACTTATGTAACATAACAGCCAATCCATCAACAGAAAATTTTTAAGTACTCACTAGCAATTTATAGTTAAAGCTTGGTGAACTGGAACACAGAAACTGGAACTATTTAATTTTTTCTGACTTCTGAAATGTAATTAAATTGGTACACACAGGGAATTAACAACAGTATCATGATCCATTAGAGAACGATGTGTTGCCCATTGAATTAGCCTGTCTGTCTGGGTAGTAAATCATGTTCTTGTCTAACATGCTAGATAAGCATATCTTACTCAGCCAGAGAACCTGGAAAACTTAAGATAGAAATCATTTACAAAATACAAATGAGAAACAACAATCACTGCAAAATGAAGGGAGGAAATACAGAGAGAAGAGAAAAGAGAAGAAGAGAAGAGAAGGAGGAGGTAGGGGGAGGAAGAAGTTCTGTAGGATGTAGCATTTTAAAGGGGATTTCTTAGTACAGAAGACAAGGAAGATTTCTACTCTAAAAAAACTATCCCTCCAACCACCCAACCACCACACCACCCCTCTCCCTCTCTCCCTCCCTCATCCCCTCCATCCTTTTCTCTCTCTCTGCCACATTCACACAAATACATATGATAAAATTCAGCCTCTCAATCCATAATCTCTGGAATGAGTGGTGAAGTTTCTTTCCATCTATCTATCTATCTATCTATCTATCTATCTATCTATCTATCCATCTATCTATCTGTCTATCCATCCATCTATCTGTCTACATAAAGAAGGAAATTTTCTATCAGTTTTAGATAGCACAGTAATACAGGTTAGAGGCAAGAGAGAGGAAAGATCAGAAGTAATAAATATTAGGGAAGTCAGATTGCAAACAAAGGATGTAATTAAACTTTTCATTTTTATGCCATTCCTCATTCAGCTTCTAGTATATATACATAAATTATATGACTATAGATGGCAACGATTGGAACTATTTGTTTTCTGGCCCTGTCACTGATGGTATCTGGGAACAAATGTACGAACCATGGGGCAATACCATAAATGAATGTAGAACCAAAGAAAGAAACTAGATTCAGAAACAGGAAATTCATACAAACATAAAATAGGAAAAGAAGTAATCTCAAATCTTACAGAAGTTCCTAAAACCTAATTCTACTTGTTAAATGTTCTAGGAACCTATATGGGGTGAAAAGCCTAATCCAACAGTTTATGTCTATGGACTCTATCTTTAAGGAGATAACATATCCCATGAAGGTTATAAAACAAGCATGCAAAGCTCATTAGAAAGAACATGGTGAGCACCAGAAGAGAGGTGGAAAAGTTCTAAAAATTTTGTGGAGGGAGGAATGGAAGGAAAAATGGAGGGATGGATGATAGGGTAGAATGGGACCAGAAAGAAGTGGAAGTTGTGAATGGCCTCAAAGAATTGGTACGATTTAATCAGGTAGATAGTACTAGAAACGTGTTTTAACCACTTTGGTACCAGCGTCGACTATAGTCGATAGCCACAGATGAACATGCACAGCGAATTTAGCCGACAGCCATGATATGACTTTTCTAATTTTTCATTTATCAAAATAAAATTGTGAACATTTAAAAATAATGTAATGAAAACATATATGTATATGTTACCTATTCTGATTTACATTACAAGTAAAGCTGCCTGTAAAGTAAAAGAAGCTTTCAGTGCTTTAAAGCTTTCCTCATCACACAAGAGCAAAACAGATTCGTTGTCAATGCACAGCATAAACTATCGTGTGGACTATGAGTGCCAGCTGTGGGCAAGGTTTTGCGGCCGGTGAGCGTGGTACAGAAGTGGTTAAGAGACCATGATGAACAAAGCATTGGACATGTTCGGGAAATAGCATGTTCAGGAAATAGAATAGTCCCATTTGAAGCTGACTGTATATGGCGTGATTATAGTCATGGGCTCTGGAGATAGGCTTTCTGGGTTAAAATCTCAGCTCCACCATTTACTAACTGAGAGACTCTGGATAAATCACTTGGATTTCCATATGTCACATTTTCTTCCTCTATAAAATGGACAAGAATAATAGAAACTTATATGGTTGCTGCATGGATTAAATAATACATGTAAAATCACTCAGAACAGTGTCTGACGTCCAATAAGTGCTCAAGAAATGTTAGCTATTTTTTTATTTGGATGAAGCACAAACAAAGTATCTAGGATTTAAGGCTGGAAGGGAAGATAGGAGTCATATTTGTGGGGAACTTGAGATGCCAGACCTAAGGTATTTAACTCAAATCAAGATAAAGGAGGTTTTAAATAATAAAGTATCATAAAGGCAGATCAACTGGTATCAGTTTGTGGTAGGAGATATGGATCAACTCTGGCTATCTGACAGTACAAAGGGCTGGCTTATAAGAGAGTGTTTCCCATTAACAGAAGGGTTCAAGCACAGCCTAGGCAACCAAATTCAAAAGTGTTATAAATGCTACTGAGCCAGTGTTGATCAGCTTGGATGGCCTGCCTCTAAGATTCCTTTCAACTGTAAGTTAATTTAGGAAAAAGACTCTAGGAACAATGTGGAGGAAAGATTTGTGCAAGGCACTGCTCAGAGCATGGAGCCATAGCAGCCATTCCAGTGAGAGTGAGTGAACAGTATAAGGAGTGGGAATGGTGGGAGGTGGGGACACACTATTTGGGAAGATTTCTGGTCTAGAATGTCAGAGGTGGAAAGGACCTCAGAGACCAGTTAGTCTAGCTAGCTTCCTCGCTGTACAGACAAGGAAACTAAAATTCTCAGATAGAAGTGATTAACAAAATAAATAAAAAAGATGAGCCTGAAAGCAGGGAAGCCAGCCAGGAATCCAGAAATCCAGACATAAAGTAATAAGGATTTGGGAGAGGGTGGGAGTAGCAGGAATTGAAAGGAAGAGGGTGGATAAGAGGGCTATTTTAGAGGAAGACTGACAGGATGTGGTGATTGACCAGATATAGGGGATGATTAAGCAGTGACTCCAAGATTCCAATGCTAGCTGAGTGGGAGGTGGGGAGGCCAAGGAAAGAGCCTATTTTGCAATGGGCAGCTAAGTTCTCTTTTTGACATATTGGGATGAGAGGTTAAAAAAATAGTTATTCAAGTAGACACTGTCTATCAGTTGAAAAGATTAAGACTAGAGATTCAAGAGTCATGAGATCTCACTGTTGCTCTTTTTTGAGGAAAAGTGTAAAGATATAGAGAGACAGAGAGACAGAGAAATGCAGAGAAGGGGGGTACTTAGCTCTGGGCCTTGAGGAATATCCACAGGATGGGGAGAGGACAGGCAGTTGATTCAGAAAGAAGAGTAGAAAAACAGCAAGAGATGGTAGAGAAACAAGAGAGTTCAGTGTCATGCTGTCAGCAGGGCTTGAAGAAGGTCAAGTCAGAGTGGTACAAGAATGCCAATGACTAGTAATACTATGAACCGGTTAAATAACTAAATATAATACAGCTATTGAAAAATGGAGGTAGCCTTCTATTTTCTGATAGGGAAAGATCTCCGGGATATGTAAGTGAAAAAAGTGAGGTACAGAAGTCAGTTTTAGTATGCTACCTTTTGTAATAAAGAATCTATATTCACATTTGCTTGTGTATGTATAGAGAAACTCTGCAAATATACATTAAAAAATATCTAAGCACAGTTGACAGTGGCGGTGAAACTGAGCAGATCAAGGACAAGGATGAGTGGGAAACTATTCTGTCTGCCTTTTCATACTAACTGGCTTTTGAACCATGTGGATACATTTTAGATTCAACAAATAATTGAAAAAACAATTGCGTAAAGAAAATAATGAGGATGAAGACAGTGAAAAGACAGTAAATTTGGCCCTCAGGAAGACTTCATTGGAAGCCAGATTGGAAAGGATTAAGGAAGACATAGGCAGTGAAGAAACAGAGACACTGAGCATGCATATATATAAGCATACACAACACACCTACATATAATGCACCTATCTATTGTTGGAAGGGTATCTTTGGAACGGTACACAAAGAATTGGTAACAGTAATTGCCTCTGGAAAGGGAAATTAGGTGGTTTAGGAACAGAGGTGAAGAAAGACGTGCCTATTTATATATCTTTAAATTTTGTTCCATGGATATTTATCACCTATCCCCCAAATAACAATTTAAACAAATAAACTGTGCCAGGAAAAAGAGAAGAGAAGGGAGAGAGGAAGGGAGGGAGAGAGGAAGGCAGGAAGGCCATCCCTTACTTAAGAAAATTTGTTGGCAATGAGAGAGAAGGTAAGAAGGGTAGGTTTATAAGGACCAAGAGGGACAAGTCTGGTTTTTTATTTATTGCTTACTCCCCGCCCAGTTTGAGAAGCAACAGGAGCATTGGGAAGAACAGGCACTATAAAATCAGATAAACCAAATTTTGAATACCAGCTTTACCAGTTTCTGGTCCAATGTATTTTGGAAAGTTATTTAATCCTCTTAGCCTCAATTTCTGCATCTTAGAATAGGGACACTACTAAGTACTTCTCATACATTATATTATTTAATCCTGAGAGTCTACTCTGTGTTTTAAACAAGCTTCCCAAAAAAAGCTATGAAATGACTGATATGTGAGATCTACCTTTGTCCAATGCTATGACACACAGAATATAGTCACAATAGTTAATAGTGGTATTAGAAAGAGAATATGAGGCACAATAGTGGGATCTTTCAAACAAAATTTCAAGGTATAGGATTTGAGGTCAGATAGAGATGGGTTCAAATCACAGCTCTACTACTTACTGGTTGTATTACTTGGAGAATATTACTTACTTTGCCTCTCTAAACCTCATTTTTTCATCTGTGAAATAGAAATACTACCACTTAATTTATAGTAGTGATGAGAAGATTAGAGAGTATGCATATAAAATTCCGAGAACATAATAAGTATTTAATTAATGATAACTTTGATCATACCTAGCCTACAGTTAAGGCTCTCAAGCACATGAAAACAGCAAGGCCAATTTTTTACTGTACATTTCCATTCCCTTGCCCCTCTGAACCATTTCCATTCCCTTGCCCAGCCTTCAAAACATTAAAGCACACCAGCTAACCCTTTGATTTTTCAAGCACCTATGAGGTCACCCAAAGAATTCTCTCCTGCCCTTTGAACCTTTAATTCATTCTCAAATGATTTACTGGCTTCCTGGCCTCCAAATGACCATGCTAGCAGCCATGTCCTTCCTATTTGAGGCTCTGTACCTTTGATAATAATAGTACCCCTGATGGGGTTTACCATTCCCATACTCTAAGGAGCATGCTTCTAAGACAAAATGTTAAAGTTTTAGAAGGACTTTAATAGAAACAGGAGTAAGGAACAAGCTAACATTCTCTGTTTCTCTCACCAATGCCTGCAAATGCTGAATCACCTCCTCTTTAAGATGTTCTCATTGTTTATACTACTTTCATACTTACTATGTGATCCTGATAAGGACAAGCACTTCCTAGGGTCCCTTTCTGAGGTCTGTTCCTAAAAGTTCATTCCAGTGAGTCAAACTTTTCAGAAGTAGACTGGCCAGGAAAAAAACAAAGAGAAGCCCCCATAGAGTGTCCCTTAAACTATCACAGTACCACCACTGTGAATTTGAACCTGCTTCCTTTAGTGCCCTGACATAAGATAATAGACTACAACAGAGACAGCCACCAATGAGATAGACCCCTTTAGGAATAAGGACAGAGTCAGTTTCCTTTGGCTCTTTGCAGCATTCACAGCTTTGAGTAAAATAGTGAGAAAAGGAATGTCTAGGACAAATAATGAGGACACTTAAGGCACTGGGTATAAATACCAGACAGTGACTCACATCCAAGGCCAGTCAGACAGAACACGTTAGGGCTTGCTTACGAAAAAGTGAAAACATACACACACACTCACACACAGAGTAGTTCACTTAAAGCTACATCCTCTCAGCTGAAGCAGTGAAATACTTGAGTCAAGCAGAAGACTCACACTGCAAGTGGGGTGGCTGCTGTTTTGAGAGTTTCACAGCAACGCATCTCAACAGCATGGGGAATGCTGTAATCATCAGCCAGCAGGCCTCTCCCACAGGCAAGCATCTGAACACAGCTCACACACAGGAGCTGCAGAAGCAAAAAACCCAATTGTTGCAAACCAAACTCCATGCATCCTGGGGACAAGCAGGTAACCAGTCTTATCCTCCACTGCTGCCATCTGCCTTCTCGTTCTGGGTTGCCTAAGGGATCCCTCTCAAATTCTACCACCACCAATATTTTCTTCCAAGTGTTCCTTCTGTCCCTAGCTTATGTATATGTGTCATTCAAGGCTCACCCACTACTGGGTGTCATGCAAAGTCTGGGAAACTTGGATAGTATATCCAGATCTTCAAGTTATATCCTCTTTCTAATTTGGAGCTGGGAGTGGAAAAGGTAAAGATTACCAATTACTGAGTGTGAAATTTTTGCTTGACTCTTCCTACATGTTATCTCAATGAGCAAACCATTCTGGAGAGTCTGTGCTCTGTGCTGACGATGGTGAAGACATAGAAGGTACAGCCATTGTCCACTAGGAGACTTTGGTCCAGCAAGCCAACCACAAGACAGCCAAATTACCCAAAGATGGTTACTGGAAAATCAGAACTCTAGCATTTCAAACTGAGGCTTAGAGCTGGGGCTTAAAGTTAGGCCCTGTGAGCAGGGGCAGAGAGATGAGAAAGGAAGGCCTTCCAAGGATGTGTGAAGCCAACCAACTGGAAGGATCATCAGGATGGGAAAATCAGAGGTCAGAATTTCCCAGGTGAGTTTGGGGAGCAGAGAGTAAACCATTCTGCTTAAAAACCTGGGGCATGGAAGGAGTGCTAAGACTAGCCACAGATGGAGAATGGTCCATAACATCAGGTAAAAGTAGCTTGGGCTCTATTCTATAGTCAACAAGGAACTATTAAATAATTTTAAGGTGGGGCAGGGGATGATCAAAGGAAGGAAAATCATTGAGGAGGCGACTACAGTAGTGTAGTTGTTCCAGAAGGAAGATTCTTGCTGCCTATCCCAGCTCTTGCAAGGCCTTCCTTCAAAGCTGCCCTTTCCCTTCTGAGCTCACTATCTCAGGGTTCATTACTATGCATTCTAATTCTGAATGAAACTGCTAATGTACTGAACTTGGGTCAAGAACTTAAAAAAAAAAAAAGAGAGAGAAGATGCTTCATCTGAATCTCCCACTTTAGATGAAAGGAACTGAAGGAGCTCGGGAAATTTCACCTCAAAATATGGTTCCTTGGTATAAAGACTATTTTGAATTGCAGGCCCTTGGAAGGGGCTTTCCCTCTAGCTGCATAAACTGGACTGATGACTTCCCTTCCCCTTCATGTTATCTCAGTATATTGCAGGAAATCAAGAATGCAACCAGACCTGGCCCAAGTCATTTTAAATATACCACCTATCTCTCAGGTTAATTAAATTTGCTAAGAGACTCATTTACAAATTAATCTGTTTCCCCCATCCATTCATCCTCCCTAGTAACCATTTATTGCCCCTAAACAGAATTACCCATACTACTCATCTCCATCTCCCCTCTAAAAGGGAGGTATAAAAATATCTGGACTTCACTGGGATATTGGGTAATCTGTGATTTTCCCCACGTGCGTGGTAAATAAAACTTTCTCTTATTAATCTACTTTAATTGTGTGTTCCTCTTTCAACAAACTTTCAGGGGAAAGGGCAAGTTTCCCCCTCATCCCCACAGAACTATGAAACATCATTTCCATTTCCACAATAGCGTCAGTTGGCTTGGTCCCTGGTATCACTGTTCTCCTCTAAGATCCCAATAGAGAAGGGGAGAGGAGAGGAGAGGAGGGGAGGGGAGGGGAGTGGAGGGGAGGGGAGGGAATGAGAGAGAGATAGAACTGCCAGTATAGAGCAAAACCTGATTGTCATGTGCTTTTCTGGGGCCTGATTCAGATCACTGTCACTTACAGGCTTACACTAGAGCTCACCCTTAAATTAGGGCTCCAACCTAGTGGATGGGAGATGAAAGAGCCCCTTCTGGGTCTTGGCAGTGCAAATTAACTCTCCCTGATCATTAATTCTTTTGGTTTTTATTAGTGGCTGGAAGGGGGGAGGGATGTAACCTGAAGCCTAATGCAGCTGAGAAGGGCTAAGAGCCAAAACTTTCCTTAAGCAGATACAGTATGTGCAGAGCCTGGGCAGGTTTCAGAACACTGCACATTTCTTCATCCAAAGGCACAGGATAAACACAAAAATTAGATATGTAGCCCTTTACATCTAGAGGAGAGTGTATCACCCTCACACCAGGGCTCGAAGAGCAGAGAGACGTTAGCAACCTGGCTCTTGTAAAAGCCAGAGCACTTGGGCAATCTTTTTCACAAAAATCTCCCCAATATCTAGATATTCACATCAATTTCAAATATAAATTACAACCTATTTCATCTTGTGAGAGAGAAGAGCTAAATAAAGGAACCTATGTGGCCATTAACTTTTTAGCAAGAAGTGAGTTTTGTCTACAGGGAGGTAGGGAAGGAGTGAATTTAGACCAAGTTCCATAGCTCAAGCATCTTTGCAATGCTCTGAATTTTAGTTCTTCACCATGAAGAAAAGCAGGTGATGCAGCACAAAAGTAGAAACGTTTCTAGAAATCCACTCCAGGAAGAATAGGGGGGAGGGCGGCCGGGAGGGCTAGGCTAGTGCTAATATTGGCAAGTCTGTCTGCACATAAAGTGAACCTTTCCTGGGAATTTCATGTCAGTATAAAGGACAGCAGTGCTAGGGTTTGGGTCAGAGAATCACTCCAATTTGCAAAAGTCTCTTAATAATAAAGCAACGTTTTCCAGCCAGACTTGCAGCAAATGAACCCATGAAGTATATCCCTATTTCCTCCTTAATTTTAGTGTGGTGAGGACACCACCAAATGCGATGAAATCATACTTTCAAGTTTAATAATGTTTTTTAAAATGTCACATTTGAGAACCAATACTACTGTAGAATATTAACAATGATATTTATAGATTGATAATACTACACTATGCGGAGAGTATAAAACTGCTAACAACAAAAATGCAACACAGACTTGAAACTCCAGTGGTTTGAGGTTTGCCTTACCAAAACACATCATATTTTGTTTTTCATATAGAGAAAACAATCCTTAACATCCTGGCAAGCCAACTGATGTTTTTTAATAGCCTCAAACCATTTGAACATTTCAGTCTGAAATTTGGTGTTTTGATAGTTTCTTCTATTTTTTGTTTGTTTGATTTTTGGACCTTCCCATCACTTGAAAGTTCTAAGTTATACAAAAAGAACTTCAGCCAGTAACAGCTCAGTTGAGGAGGCATCCCACAGATTGGAGGACATAGTAAGACAAAGCCATGGCTGGAAAGGCATATTAAATAACAGTGCAGGTCTGTTCTAACGCCTTTAGGACATGAGATTGTCTGGCAATTAAATAATTTCCAAACAATCAGTAGATTAATAAATTCTCTGTGTTGATCATTATGTTCCTAAAATAATGATTTGTTCTTTTAACTGATCAGTGGCCATAAATAACCTCCCCAACTGCCTAAGGGACTTCTTAACTTGATTGTCCTGCAGACACCTCTGTCTAAGAAGATCTAAAACTGGTTCCCCTTCCTAATTCCCATCACTACTCAGAGCCTTCTAGATTAGAAATATTGGATTCATCTCTGACTCTTACCTCTTCTTCGTTTCTTCAATGGCAAGTATTATTGTTAACCTCTGGCAACTCACTAAAGTATGACAAGTCAGTACATTGCCAAGATGACTGATTCCTTCAAAATGCCCCTTTCTATCTTTTGTTCAGTTCCTGTATTTCTTCATAGAAGTGGTTATGAGGCTAGTATTGTGCTAGGTGCTTTGTTTTTAATACATTAACTCTAATTCTCCAAACAACAAAATGGCTACCTATTCCCAACCTGCATCCATTCTACAGCCCAGTTTTCTGGGATCTCCAGAATACCTGGCTCAAATCTATTCACCTTTATATGCCATTACTCTGCAAGAATCAAGTAGATCTCCACTGACTCATTTATTGATACACCCACACAAGCCACATGACATCGGGCAAGTTACCTAATCTCTCTATGCTTCAATTTCCTCATCTGTAAAATGAGGTTAATAAATGAGTTGATATGTGTCAAGATAGAAAATCAGTGCCCAGAGTATACACTAGAAAGTATTCATCAGAAAACAAATACAAGTGACTTCTATGGAGCTCTGTACTAGTTTCATAAGCCATAGGAAGAATAGCTCAGCTTCTAGAACAGGCACTCGACGAAATTTAATGAATGAATTAATAAGTGAATAAATAAGCAAAAAACACATGTTCTGTCCTCGTGCTATTAGTCAACTCACTGTGGAATGAGCAAACTGGCCTCAGTCTCCTGTCTGTGTCTTTGGACGTGCAGTCCTTCTTCCTCCCTAGCCTATCCAAATCCTATATATCCCTCATGGCCTAGCTCACATTCTTCTTCCTTTGTCCACAAAATTCAAACACATCAGCAATGAAATCTCTTCCCATTGAATAAATGTTGCTCTTAGCTTCTGTCCCAAAGTTTCAGCACTTAAAGCTTTTTATTTCTTGGGCTTGCCATAATGCTGCTCTTAAGCAAAAGTGTGATCTCTGAGAATCCAGGGACCCGGTCTTCTATGGTGGTATCTCTTGTGTTCTCTGGTTTAAGGTTAGGCATTTTACTAAGTGCTCAACAATTCTGCGCTGACTGCTTGGGTGGTTGACTGATTGGTTGGAGGCTTAATTGAGAGCCCTTATGACAGCTAAACAAAGTTTAGCATAGCCTTTCAAAGTGCTGGCTCTTTAGACAGTCAGAAATGATGTCTGGTCCTCCAACTTCTGGCAGCTGCAGACATCATACTAAAAGTGTCCTGCCATTTCACACAACTCCCAATGTTTCGGCAACTTCATATACTTAATTTTTTACATTCAAAATTCTCTTGAGCGAATTTCTGTTTAATAAGGGACACATTTGAAACACTCTATTTCTTTCTTAAATCACATCCATCTCTAGTACTTATATGAGATAAGAGATAAAATGAATCTTCTTCCCTATTGGACAACAGTGCAAGTTTTATTATTTTCATTTTGCAAATAAGACAATTGAGACACAGAGAGAGAAATGACTTGCCCAAGGTCACACAAATAATGAGTGGCAGAGTTAACACTAAATTTCAAGTCTTCTGAATCCTAGCTCAGTCCCCTTACCCTGATTTGAGATTTAAAACAAAATAAAATAAAACAAAACCTCCCTTTGATTCTGACCCTGAGTGGCAAGTATTGGTAATATTACTAGTTTCTGCATTCAATTTTATTTCCCTCCTCTCCCTCACTCCCTCCCTCTCTCTCTCATTCTTATCCCATTCTATTTTCTTTCTCTTTCCTTCACCTGTGCAAACATGATATTGTAGAAAGACCGTGGGATTTGGAGTCAGACAGAAATAAATTTTAAAGTCAGCTTTTCCACTTACTGTGTGACTTAGAGTCTGTCACTTAACTTCTCCCTACCCTCAGTTCTTCATCTGTACAATGAGGACATCAATATCTACGTCTAAATGTTACTGTAAAAATGACATGAGAATACATGTACAACACCTAGAACCAGCAGTATTTGCCACACAGCCGATCTAATACCTCTCTGATCCCACCATGTCTAGGCTCTGACCACTCCTTGGGTTCAAGAAGTTGTCCAGATCAAACCCAATTTACATTGGCTCCACCCAGTGAGGCACAGCCACACAAGTGAAGTATCGAGATCCTTGCCTGGTCCACTTTTCCGCCTGTTGTCTTTACCCTTCCTGATTGCCAATTTAAATTAACACAGAGCTCCAAACTCTGTCAAGTCCTCCAAAGAATGTAAGAGTCAAGCCTGATTACTCACCCTCAGAAACTCACATGTCATCACTCACCCTCTCAAAGATAAGATGCCATCCCAAGCTGCCTACCTGTAGAAGTTTTCAAGCTTTTACTTACATCAAACACAAACAAAAAGCAATGGAAAACAGTAAGGCAGCCCAACAAAGACAAGGCTTTAGCTTGTCATTCTCTCATAAGCAAAGATGGGGCTGCAGCCATGAGACTCTAACCCCTTTCCAGAATAACTAGTCAAACCAGCTTTACTTCTAGCTGTACTTCATCTCAACTCCAACCCCCTCCCTCAAAAGAAAAATCAGTTTCTGATGGACCGTGAAAGGCAGTATAGGAGAACCATTCAAAACTTCCCTGCCAGTGGCTCAGGAAGGAATAGAGAAGACCATACAACTAAGAATCTGTTGAGTGGCATTAGGGTGAGGGCCAGAAGACACCAAAAAGGATCTGTCCATCACTGAGCTTAATCCTTGATCCTGTCAAATTAGTCCCACCTCCTGCATTCCTCACAGATGTAACATTAAAAGACTTGAGTGAAAGCTAACAGACCATGCCCTCCCTGAGAACATACCAGGAAATAGCCACTTCTGGAAAGATAGGAAGTAGGAGTGTGGAGAAAAGCAATGTACTGTAAGATCTGCCTGCTGTCAATCAGGCTTCACACTTCCAAGCCTAGACAAAGGGAGGATCCTGGAGCCCTCAGCAACCCTTCAATAAAGCAGGAGTTTGCCCCATGGGTAGTCTGAGAAGAAACAGGAGAGTACAGAGAGGCAAAGTAGCATTCCAGATTTCTCAGTCAGTTGGTAAGACAATATAAGGAAGGTGACAAAGGTCCTGTACTTCACTGTAACAGGATAGAGAAAAATGCAGTGTGAGAAAATGTCTGATGCTGCTATAATTTGCTGAGTGTTTTCAAACTTATCAACCTCAACTCTGTGAGTTTCTCTCACCCCCCACCAGTAGCATGGCTGAGCCAAGAGGGACAAAGCTTGTACAGCAGGCTAGAAGGGCCCACTGTGACCAAGGAAGAAAAAAAGTTAGGTTTTGGACAGAGGGCAGGGAGGCCAATGAATGAACAAAGAGGCAATGACACTAGAATGAGATAGTCCAAAATGTAGGACTCAAGCAACTGGTGCTCACGGTGGGGGATGGGAAACAAAGACTGGACATGAAATAAGGACAGCCTAGATGCATGGAAAATGTGACTCTGTTGCTACTAGGCAGTGTTCCTTATGTGACATGACATAGTCATAGAAGTACACTGGAAGAGGAGGAGGTGGAGGTGAAGTCAAAAAGGAGGGGTTAGAGCTCACTCTGAGAAAGCAAGTCATCTTGATCTTTGCAACTTCAGTGCCTGGTCAGGATAGCTATGTGCCCGAGTAAACATGCCAGTGTGATGTGAGGAAGAACGGATCATCCCTTGCAAGACTAATGCATAAGACAATCTTTCCACTTGGCCTGTTTACACGGGATGGGGCAACGGGGTACAAGGGGACAACCTCTACCTCATCCCAATCCTTGGAACTACAGTCGTTAGCCAGGAAAAATAGTATCTCAATGTGTTCATTAATGACTCAATTGAAGTCTGTGTGAAGGGAGTATTTCAGGGAATACCAGGAGACAAAACATTGGCTCCCTAAAAGCTGAATGACAGTGACCTCAGTACTGTACTGACATAACCAATTTAAAAAGGTCACTTGCTGATTACAAGATAACTCTCAGGTAAACCTGGAATCCAGTTTCAGAGAGAAAGGTAACCATATACATACATGTGGTCCCAGCATCAAAGGTATGAGCACCTCAGGCACTGACGGTAGTGGAAATCCCAGACTCACACAGATTTGTGTAACGAAGCTGTCTAGAGCAGTGGTCCCCAACCTTTTTGGCACCAGGGACTGGTTTCACAGAAGACAATTTCTCCACAGATGGGGGATGGGGGGAGGGGGCAATGGCAGAACTCAAGTGGTGATGTGAGTGATGGGGAGCGGCTGTAAATATAGATGAAGCTTTGCTTGCTTGCCTGCCACTCACCTCCTGCTGTGTGGCCCCTGGTTTCTAAG
The DNA here is from genome assembly GCA_008750895.1 of Mirza zaza. NCBI lineage: Eukaryota > Metazoa > Chordata > Mammalia > Primates > Cheirogaleidae > Mirza > Mirza zaza. The sequence goes on along the minus strand of VSMD01136685.1, from coordinate 79,436 downwards.
TTTCATGGAAGACAATTTTTCCATGGACAGGCTGGTAGGGGAGGGAGAGCTGAGGCGGTGATGTGTGGCCTGGTTCCTAATGGGCCATGGCCCGGTACCGGGCCATGGCCCGGGAATTAGGGACTGCAAGTTTAGAGCACTTGTCCCTAACCTATAGATACATTATTTCCCAAGAATATCTTCTACTGATAAGAAGCTTGGAGCTTTGTTCACTGTTTCCTGTAGATAGAATATCATAAATGATGATTAAGTTGTATAATTTAACTAATCATACACCACAGATTAAATAAGCTTTTACAGAACTGTTCTGAACCTAATAACTATAAATAACATTGTGTCAGTGGGGACATGTTTCCTAGACTTTAACACTCTCATCCCTAGACCCCTCATCCCTCAGTAATAATGAGGATTAAGCCTCACTCCAAATCAAACCCTAATCAGGGCTTTAGTTGTAAGGAAAGGTATTTTCCCAGCTCAGATGACACCTAGTGAATATGGGGACATGGGGGATGCAGCTGTGGATACAAGACCTCCATCAGACTGACTCCTGTGTGTGTTCTAGGTACAGAAAGAAGATCACAGAACCTAAGGATGGCAACAACAGCAGGAGCTTTTGCAATCAGTGCCAGTGGTAGTATACAGACAGATAGATTTCTGACAGGGGAAGGTGACAGAGACTGCTGTCTGTATATTCCTATGTAGGGGCTCTGTACGTTGCAGACAGTTTGTATGTCACATATGGTTAGCATCTTCAATCTTGGAGACAACTATTTTTCCCAGAAGGGGAAAATTAAGTTCAGAGAGGTAAAAAGGAAAAAAAAATTGGAATTCTGATTTTCACATTATTCATTAAATGCCACTTCCTTCTTCTATTATACAAATTCCTTCTCTGTAAGTTAGTAACCTCTTTGTATAAACATATATGCTCTTTGAAGTCAGGACTTATGCCTTCTCTCTCAACTCCCCTACAACACCTTTACCAAGGCTAGCCTGGGCTAAGGGCAGGGGCAATTCTAAATAAATAATAAGACGTGAATTGTGTTCCTCTTAAATCTATTATGGGCTTGTCCCAGATGCCTTAAGTAGAGACCTTGGGCATGTATGGCTTAGCAACAGCACAGCGACTTCCACTAAAAGACTTTGTTTGACACAGGGCCTTGGTATGACATGGTCACCAGAAAGAGATAAAGAGGTATTCGGCTGTATTTGTTTTTAAAGGATGGTCATACTCAACTTTGGTCATACTCGATTTTAGAGCTCTGGGCTCTATAGTTTAAGGGGAACGTGGACAAGCCGGAGCATCCAGAGTGGGAGAAGGAAACAGGAGGGGAGGCTGGAACCAAGAGCCCATGAGGAATAGTTGAAAGAGCAAAGGCTCTTTAGTCTAGAAAAGTGAGACAAAGGGACATAATCTTTGCCTTCAGACCTCCCAAGGGCCTTCCTGAGACAGAGAAAATACCCTTTTTCTGTGTAGTTCCAGAAGGTAGCGTTAGGACCCATGGATGTTAGGTAGAGGGAGAAGGACTGCAGCTCAACATAAGGAAAAGATGTCTACAGTCATAATTTTCCAACAATGAAATGGTCAGGCTTAGAAGGCAGTGAGCTCCCCCATGACCGCTGGAGAATAAGCTCAGGGACATTGCACAAGTGGCTCATGAATTGGTTAAGATTAAGACTAGGTGACTTCCAAAGGACTCTCCTCACTCTGAGAGCCTGTGATTCTATGCTTCCACCAAGAACAGAATGACGCCAGCTGTCCTGAGTTCAGTCTGCCCTTTTGTGCTTGTGGGGTGGAGGGTGGGCAGTGAGAGCAGCCCTTCACATAATCTCTGCCGTTCTTCATTAACTGTTCTCACATAGGTCAGCATCTTTTTCCCCCTGGTTCTAAAGAAGCGTAACTGTAAAATCCATGATGTTCCCTTCGGATAATCACTTCATAAGCACCAATCTCAAGTCTGAGTCTCCCTTTTCTCTTTGAAGGAATTCCTGGGGAGGGGGTTGGGGAGAGTAAGGGGGAAAACCATTTTAATTTTTTAAAGGGCATTGCCCAAGTGTCTTCCAGCTGCAGTTGAACTAGTTTCCTTGTCTGAGGTTTTGGAGAGAGAAGATCCTCTAACAGGCTTGGCCTTTTTCACTTCAGGGAGCATACGTGTATATCTCAACAGGGTATCAGGTGTATTATGACAGCCAGCAGGGCAAAAAGTGGCATGTACCCAAAGCTTAGCCAAGGGCTACCAGGCATACCACCCACCCTTGCTCTACCTGTCTCCACCCTTCTTTGTATCTCTCTGGATAGATTCTTATCCCATGCCCCTAAATGCCCTGTACTTTCTGGGAGAGGGCAACAGTTGGAGAACTGAGACAGTAGGCATCTTTGCTGAACCTAGAGGCAGAAATGAGGAGGGGATTCATCTAAGTAACAAGACTAGACTAATCTCCTAAGAGGCACACCTCACGAAGGTCCCTAGGGGTGGGCCTGGCCTGTAACACAGCTAACAAGGTTTCACAGAAACTATCATTGCTCATATAATACTACCTCTGCACCCGACAAGAACTCAAAATCACAGCCAAATTTACTGCTAGCCACAAGACAACTTCAATTTGACATACCCAGGTCCTCTCGAAGTTTTGACTGGCTTTGTGTGCTTCTAGAAATAAGGTCAAAGTAGGGTTGGGAGAGGGGCTGAAAACAACACAAAGAGCATGCTTTGCCATTTTCCTAGGCTAAGGACAGCAGAGTTTGCCCAATTCTTTCTCAGATCATCTGTGATAACAGAGATGGTGAAGATATGCCTACTACTACCATGCAAATAGTGACTTGGGTCTAGAAAGGGTAAAATGATATAGCAACATCAGTGCACATTACATGAAGGGAGATAAAGCTTCTTTCTTCTCCAGACTACTCCCCTACCCCACGCTACTTTGTTTCAGGGCAGTAACTAACCCCACTTGCTTCACAGTGCCCTATGAAAACATCCACCAAAAACGGGGGAACATATAGGATGAGCCTGTCTAATGCCCTGTCCTGTCCTCCTCCCCAGTTTTCCTCCTTCTTCTCTTCCTGAATCCCCACCCAACACTGGTCTCCACACTTTCTTTTCTCCACTTTCAGTCAACTTCAGGGCACATTTCCAAGAACTTGAAATGAATATAGGAACCTCATGGTACAGTTCAGCAAGTCTGAACTCTCTCTTTCTTTCTCTCTCTCACTCTATTATTCTCCCCTCCTTATCACACACACACACACACACACACACACCCCACATGATGATACAATATGAATCTTTGAGGCCTCTGAGAGGCCCTGTGTGATGCAAAATCATTGATGCCAGAACCCTGGAAAAGTGACCCATCCCCAAAGAGGATCTTTTTCCAAGCAGGAAGTCAACTTCTCTACCCTGTAGAGACGAATCCCTAGCAAAACAGACACATTTGATTAAAAGAGAGTCCTGATTTCATTCAGATGGGCCTCCTGGGTCAATGAGTTAGTATAAAATGCTAACCAAAGGAATTAATAACGTCAAGGTCATGGACCCCATTCCCCTGTTGGTTATGTTTCTTTTACTTGTTATGACCTCACTGGGAACACCACAATGTATAGAAAAAATCATAAACCATCCCTTAACACTTAGGATAATCAGCAGTATTATTTTTTAGCAATGAGTCTCACTATGTTGCCTAGGCTGGACTGCAGTGACTACTCACAGGCACGATCATAGGACACTACAGCCTTGAACTCCTGGGCTCAAGGGATCTTCCCACCTCAGCCACTCAAGTAGCTTAACTACAGGCACATGCCACTGCACTTGGCAATGGTATTTTTTAAAAATATATTTTCTATTTTCCACTTGATTGTCAGGGGGAGATTACACAAGTTTCCATAAATCAGGCAGCTGAATTCCCCACATTCAGGGAATTCATAGTAGCCAGTAGGAATTGATTTCCCCAACGCAATCATTTCCTGGTCCAAAGATTCTCCCACAACAAATATGAGCTAGACTCCCACACTGCATGCCCTCTTCTCCAACTAATCACTTTTGCAAATTCCCCCACTCCCCAAATAGCTCCACTTGTTCCACAAGATATCTTCAAGCAAGTATACCACACCAACTCAGACCCAAATTGCTTTTTTTTTCTTTTCCTGTAACACCAAAGGAAATTCTCTGTCATTTTCCACCATAGTTCTTAGACCTCACCTCTGTCTCTGCCTGACCAGAGATCATCACAAATGATTTAGAGTCACCAAAATAGTCCTCTCCTACTGTCTGAGCCCAGACTCCGTCAGGGTATACCTACAACCCAGTCCTCACCTATTGCGGAATTACAGGCTGGCATGGACAGGGTCACTGCACAAGGAAGCTGATAAGACTGGATTCATCTCTGAAAGGTATTGCCCCATGCTCCTTTACAACCTACAGTACTAGCAGAAGAATCTGAAAACTTTTTGAGTAGTAGAAATATAGTGGACTTGGGCCTGCCATTGACTCACTGTATGGTAGACCTAGGTAAGCCACTCAATAAGTCATAGCATCAGCTTTTCCAGTAGTTTTTTCACAATCTTCCCTGATAGCCTCACAGTGTGGCTATAAGAGGCTAATGAAATAAGGGCTGTGGAAGCACAGGGCAAACAGTAACACCATATGTAAATGAAACAAATCCTCATCTTCCTCACTCGGCACCAACACTTCTGAGGAGAAGAAAGCCAGAGATAGCATAAAGTACAGGCTACTAGAGTGTCAGAGTGTCATTTAAAGATCATCCACTTGAACCTCATTTTAGACATGAGGCTGCCTAGGCCCAGGAAGGGCAAATGATATGCCCAGGATTACAGAAGTAGAGAGTGGCAGAGCAAGGATCAGAACCCAAGTTTTCAATCTGCCAATCCAATCATCTTTCTACTCCTTTCCACCCCATCCCCATCAATGTATACAGACAAAGCAGGCTGTTTTCAAGGAGAAAGCTGTATTGTTCTGAAGCATAAAAGGAAATAAAACTAAGGCAGAAAAATAAAAGAGGGGATTAATGAAATATACCAAAGAGTGTCTTGTTAAGCAAAAAAAAAAAAAAAATGCAACAATTGCACTTGCAAAATACTATTCTCCCTTTATATAATGTTGGGGTGAATCAGGCTATAACTGGTTTTTACTATAAAGAGCCAGGCTATTTAGGAGGAACAGGAGAAATGATTTTATCCCCTGCATATCCAAATGTGTGTAATAATGAGCCTTTATATAATAAGGGTCAACTGTACATTCAATGGAAAGGAATCATTAAAAGGCACCCTGCCTCTCAACACACGAGGCACTTCCTCAACAGCTTGGCCAAGGAAACCCTCATCTACCCTCAAATAATCCCCTAGCCAGACCACAAATTGCAGGCTGCCGGATACTTAGCAATACGCCCTGCCATGCTTGCACTGGCTCACATAATAATCCAGGATCGCAGCAGCAAGCACTATCTGGGGTACTTCTCAGGATAGGTCAGATCTGGGCAGAGTTGAAAAATGACCTCTCCAAGGCAAGTTGTCTAGGCCGACTTGGGAAATTCTGTGGGAGGTGTGAAGAGACAAAGGAAGGGAGGAACTTTCAGACCACGGAGGGCTGCATATCCCATTGTGACCTTGGTGGAAAGATGGGGGAGAGGAGGAGTTTGATTAGAAAATTTCCTGAAGGCTAGGACTTCCCTCCCCAAAGGGGTTGTTCGAGAGTGTTTTTGGTTAAAAAAAAAGCAACTTATTCTCTCTAGAGAACACTGGAGGGAGAGTGCCTTAGGAGGGAGTGTGATGGTGGATGACAAAAGCATCTCAGATTGATTAGAAATACATGACAAGTATGTGGGAAGCGGTACTGGATGAAGATCAGGGCTGATTAGGAGAGGCTAAAACTACAAGAGGTCCCTGCTGGCCCCACAAAATGTTGCCCCAGCATACCACAGACTGTTCAAGCTGATTTTTATATCCCAGGGCAACACCCTAGGGTTGCTAAGAGTGTGGGCCCTAAGGCCTGAAGGACTCCTACACTGTAAGTTAACCAGTAGCTCCAATTCAAGGCAAAAGTGGCACAGGTTACTGTGGGTGTGTGTATGGGGTGTGGGGGTGTTGGGGAAGGGGGGGAACATTCACTGAACCCCCTGTCGAGACGTGACCAAAGTTAAATTTCCCCCAAAAAAGTGATTTGTTCCCTGCTGAGAGGCAATATCTTTCTTTCTCCAGCCTGAACCCACATCTACAAACTCAACTGCCATTTGAGCAGGTTGGAAGGGGGGGAGCTTTTCGAATTTGAGTATTTAAGAGAAACAACAAAAAAGAGGGATAAAAGTTCCTGAAGTTGTGAAGTTTGTTGGCTTAGCAATTTGCAGCTCAAGGTGAGTCGTCCCACAAGTCATTTTTCCCAGTAACAGCCCCAACTGTACCCATCCCTCACCCCTATGGAAGAGGCTAGCTTTGGGGGTTCCAGAGCGCTAAGGAGAGCTCCTCTCCCCTGTCCTCCAGTGAAACTTGGCTTCCAGCAGATCACAGCCTCCTAAAACAAACAAACCCTGGCGGTGGCAGCGGCGGCGGCAGTTCCAGCACAGCTGCACTCCATGGAGCAAAAGTTTCCTCCACATTTCTGAACGTGCAGGAAATCTCGCCGACACTGGGGCAGGACTCTGGAGGGAGGGAAAGGCGGAGCGGGACGTGCAGCAGCAACGCCCCGAGAGCTGAATGGATGTGCCCCCATCTGGCTAAAGCCACCAATGTCTCATCTCCGTTTCCACATTGGATCCTAGCTCTGCAACCTGCCTGGGAGGCAAGGTCCGCCGGTCAATGGAGGGGGCCAGAGCTATCAACCTCTCTGCCAAGCCAAGATGCCTGTCTCTTCAGTCCCTCACTGTTCCGTATGAGCGTCGGGGACTCCAAGGAGAAATTCCCAACAGCCGCCACTTTCTCCAGCCCAAAGTGAGGAGAGTAGCTGCCCGGACGTGGGAGAGCAAAAGCTGTCCCAGAGTCCCCCAAGTGTGTTTGCGCGGGAGGCTCTAACCCGGGGCCAGTCATGCTCCTATTCCATGCTCCAGCCAGCCTTAGGGGATGTCTACACCTGGACTGGCAAGACCCTCTGTGCTGCTCAGAGGAGCTTTTACCCTCAGCCCTGGCCAAGTTTCAAAGTCGGTCTGAGGGCCCTGTTCCGCGGCAGCCCGCACACCCACTTGCCCATTCAAAGTTGGGCGCCGTTAGGATAAAGCCTCCAGTTCTTACCTTAGACACTGTGAGCGGCTCGCAATGTTCCAGACCCCCCTTAAGGGTAAAGCCCCAGGGCGCCCCCCCTTGCAGCTGCACAGGGACGTACTGGAAAGGCCCAGGCCGGTTCTCCATCCTCAGCTCCGCTTTGGCGCCGCCAGGGGCTCCTTTTCCGCCGGGCTACGTTGCCTCCGCCCCCAGCAGCTCCGCCACCGTCGCCCTGTGGCGCTGTGCCACCCCGCCCCGCCGCTCCGCCTCCTCTCTCGGCTGGAGACTGTGGGGCAGCCAGCGAGCTCAAGGAGGAAATGACACGGAGCTGGAAAAAGGGGGAGCGAGGGGGAAAAGGAGAAAGAAAAAAAAAGAAAAGAAAAGAAAGGAGAGGCGTAGGGATAGTGCGTAATGGACAAGAAAACGGAGCAATGGGGAAGAGCAGTCACTGGGACCTCGCCTATAGGAACGCAGGGGAATGGGAGTGAGGGGAGGCCTCACATCAATTGTTACATTTTTCATTCAAGCAGGCCCCCTCTTTGGTCCTCCTCTTCACTGCTGGGTTCCCCGCCCCTCCAGCCAGCCCAGGCGAGGGGAGGTGAAAGTCCTTAGTGTGGACGCCCGAGTGGCCCAGTGGGCTGAAACACTGGTTTCCTGATTAGCACGTTCATGCTTCTCTGACTGCCTTTTTCTTCTGAAGGTCCCGAAAACCGGGTCCTAGGAGGGTTACAAGGCTGCTAATTTGTGGACCTTGCCTAGAGGGGTGGAAAGTAAAGCAAGCAGGCCAGCCAACACAGTGGGGTTGTGTGTGTAGGCTGCTCCGTATGTACGTGCTAGGTGTGTGGGGTCATTATGAAACATTGCCCCAGAGCATAGTTTAAGTAAAGAAGCACTTTTAGGATGCCCCTAACGGGGCTCAGCAACACCCTGGCTCAGCGCTGGCGTCTACGGGTAACACCTTGCTTGTGTATGTTCCAGTCACCTAGAGTTCCTGACACAGCCTTGCACTTGCCCCACTGAGATGACCAAGCCAGGAATCAGCACACTTTATGAGTAGCAGTATTGTCTCTAAACAAACCTACAGGAAGCAGCATCCATTGATAAACTGGCCCAATAACGTTGTTCTTTGAGGAGAATCAGCTTTAGACAGGGGCCAGAACATCTCTGCTCATTTGTTCAAGCTTAAGCCTGCAGTTTCTGCGCTGGGCTTTTAAAACAGATCAAATAAACAACCATAACAATCGTCCTGAAAAGTGAATTTGTTACTAAATCTTATGCTGGTTTCTAAGCTTTCACCTGGGTAGGTTATCTTCCCTCTCTGAGGTGTTTTCTCTGGAACCACATGTGGGCAGTGAATTTTTAAAGGACCTCACACTAGCAGGGAAAATGTTGTGACTCAACAGGATGTTCCCACTCTCTTGCCTGTTCACTTTCTTCCCCTGCTCTTGTGCAGCTTCTTCCTCATGGCCAATAAACACACTATGGCCCCTTCCTTCACAGCCAGCTTTCTGTGGTCAAGGTTTCCACTCTCTGCTTCCATTTCCTCACTTGTCACTGCCTCTTCAACACAGTGCAGCCTGCCCTGTGCTGCAACAGGCCACTGAAATTTCTCTCACAGGCTCCCCCCAAATCAATTCTTTCTACTCTGCGCTGCCCCCACCAGACTGTCTGCATTATATAAAGTTGTCCTGACAGCTCTTGAATAAAACGGCAGTTTGGGTGTTTATAGCTCATCTTTTAAAGTCCTTAGAGATGATTCACATGGGAAATCACCCTGGATATTTTACACTTTTACAGCTGTTATACAAAGACCATCTTGGTCATGTTTATTCTTTTGTATTTTCCATACTAGAGAGCAGAGAAAATGACAACACAATTTGTTGATTCTTAATTGTGTCAACCTATGTCATAGCATTCTTTTGCTCTGCCACACCTTGAAACTAAGCATTTTTTTTTCTTTTTGGGATAAGATCTCTATAATTGTAACTTGGTAGAACTCAGCATGTTGCAGTCCCAGCTTATTGAAATTTGTAAAGTTCAGTTCACAGGATATATAGTCATCACTTAAGGACTTTCAGGATTATGTGTCTATACTAGAGAAAAAAGATTTGGAAGCAGGAGACACACATCTGAGCACTGGCCTTGTCACTAACTGGATGGGTGACCTTGGAAAAATCACTGGGCTAACCCTTCTTAGCCTTATTTTCTTGATCTGTAAACTTTAGCTAATAAGCCCTGACTTTCCTACCTCCCAAGCCTATTCAGAAACTAAGATGAACTAATACATATGAAAACACTTTGGTAAGGAAAAAGTAAAAATCCTCACAACCTTGTTATGAAAGCAAACACTGAGCTAGCCTTTAACTAACCTATTTTCATTCCAAGCCTTACTCCACAATGATGTCTTATTGTACTCTTCAGTTTATCCTTTCCATCATTATAGCAAAACATAAATTATCTAGCCCCTTGTGCAAACACCACATAAGTAGTAGACATTTTGAACATAAGATGGCTAAATCATGTTGCTTCTTTACTGATAAAAATTACTACTGCTAGCAGGCATCTTGTTCTTCTTTTGGAAGTACAGTTAGTGGGAGCGTGATTGCCTACTGCAAAGGGTACTGGGTAGAACCTGACATGCTTCAATTCTAAGTCAGTTCTGCCATTAATTAGCTGTGTGATATTAAGCAGGTCACTCCCCCTCTCAGTAAATTGAAGGGGTTGAACTATTTGATTTCTTAAGTTCCTCTACAATTTGCAAATTCTATGACTACTTTCTGCCAAGTACCTAAACTTAGTATATGTGCAAACAAATTCCTGATGATGGAGATGAACAAGTAAAAATAAAGTTATGGAGAAGAGTTTAGGTCTGTGTTTGTTTGTGTGTGTGTGTGTGTGTGTGTGTGTGTGTGTGTGTGTGTGTATGTGCACACCAGAGCCATCAGGCAGATGATGAATTCACTCTTATGTCAAATTGCCTGTGGGAAAAGGGTGAAAAGTCCACTAGGAAGTGTACAAGGGTTCGCTTTTCTCCACAACCTCACCAACATTTGTTACCTTTATAGTATTATCACTACAGAAAACTACCCAACTGCAAAAATAAACAATAAGAGAGGACGTAACAAAAGATACACCAAACAACCAGAAAACAATCAAAAAATGGCAGCAATAAGTCCTCACCTATCAATAATAACCTTCAATGTAATATGTTTTGAAGTCAGTAGGTATGAAGCCTCCAGCTTTGTTTCTTCTTTCTCAAGATTGTTTTGGCTCTTTATCGTCTTTTGTGGCTCCATATAAATTTAGGGTTTTTTTTCCTGTTTCTGCAAAAAATGTCATTGGGATTTTGATAGGGATTTCCTTGAATCTGTAGATCACTTTGGCTATGTATTAAAACAGCATTTCTTAACAATCAACAGAGCGAAGAGACAACCCCACAGAATGGGAGAAAATATTTCTGAACTCTCCATCTGACAAGAGAATAACCAGAATATATAAGGAGCTCAAACAACTAAGCAGAAAAAAAGAAAGAAAGAAAGAAAGAAAGAAAGAAAGAAAGAAAGAAAGAAAGAAAGAAAGAAACCAATTAAAGATGGGCCAAAGGTCTGATCAGACGTTTCTCAAAAGAAGACATACAAATGGCCAACAAGTATATGAAAAAATTTCCAATATTACTAATCATCAGAGAAATCCAAATCAAAACCACAGTGAGATATCACCTCACCACAGTTAAAATGGCTTTTACGAAAAAGAGAGGGAAAACAAATGCTGACAAGGATGTGGAGAAAAGAGAACCCTTGTACACTGTTGGTGGGAATGTAAATTAGTGCAGCCACTATGGAAAACAGTTCAGAGGTTCCTCAAAAACCAAAAATAAAACTCTTCATGTGATCAAACAATTCCACTATTGGATATATATCCAAAAGAAAGGAAATCAATATATGGAAGAGCTTTCTGCACTCTTATGTTTATTGCAGCACTAATCACAATAGCCAAAATATGGAACAACCTAACTGTACATCAGTGGATGAATGAATAAAGAAAATTCACTATTTCAAGGACATGGAAACAACCCAAGTGCCCGTCAATTCATGAGTGCATAATCAAAATTTTGTATATGTTCACAATGGAATATTACTCAATTCTAAGAAACGACAGCGAGCTAGCACCGCTTATACTATCCTGGATTAAGCTTAAACCCATTATCCAAAGTGAGGTGACACAAGATCAGGAAAATGGGCTTCACATGTACTCGCCTTCAAATTGGTACTGATTAAAACTATGGTGCTCAAAGGGTGGTAGTGCTCACCAGGGATTCGGGGGTGGTGGGTGGACCCACATCTTAGGGATGTGGTGACCATTGTGGAGGGGAAGGGCATACCTCTAACACTTCTTAGGGAGAGACAAAGATATAAAATGTAACCAAAGTGTCAAAAAACAAAAAACTTGTATCGAGTGGTGTTCAGGTGGGGGGGGAGGGGATGCGTGTATATTTACATAATGAGTGCAATGCGCACCACCTGGAGGATGGACACGCTTGAAGCTCTGACTCAGTGGGGGGAGGGGTGGCAGGGGCAATATATGTAACCTTAACAATATTTGTACCCCTATAATATGATGAAATAAAAAGAAAAAAAAAGGACTACACACACACACACACACAAAGAAAATGTGGTATATATACACAATGGAATACTACTCATCCATAAAAATAACGAAATTCTGTCATTTGCAGCAACATGAATGAAACCAGAGAACATTATGTCAAGTGAAATAAGCCAAGCACAGAAAGACAAATATCGCATGTTCTCACTGATACGTGAGAGTGAAAAAGTGGATCTCATGAAGATAGAGAGTAGATTGGTGGTTACCACCATTTAACAGTAATAAATGGATATTTTTAATCTCTTTTTATCTCCTTCCTGTATCTATCAATTGGTTCTGAACTTGGTAGTATTTGAGAGATGTGGTATTATTCACCATTTACCCCCAACTATATCTATTCAACCCATTTCTACCCTGCCTTTGTGTTCTTCAGTTCGCTATCTATTCCATATTGTCTCCTAAGTATCTATATGGGCCTGCTTCTGAATGCACCTCTAACTGCCTACTTACCTCTATGTGTGTACATGTGTATAACATTATTTACATGTGGGTATTAGGCTTAAGTTGCATATGGTCCTAAAAAGATTGATCTGGAGGTGTATGGAAGAAAGTGGGAGAGAGAATGAAAGTGTGTTCCTTGAACTTGGCTTTGAGGGCCACCTTCCTATAGTTATCATAAAGATTTTGTTCTTCTTTTCCTTCTTGACAGTTTATTTTTACTAGAAGCAGGCACTACCTGAAAAAAACTGCTTAGGTCTATTTCTTTCCCTCTTCTTCCATTCTGGGGCCACAGTCTTTCCTTGTCCCATCTCTTTGCTAGTAGTGTCAGAAGGAAGAGAGCAGTCACTATTTCAGAAAACTTTTCTGTGCTAGCTCAAAGATTATTTACAAACCAGGGAAGTCCTCATTTTTCATAGGCAAACAATCATATTAGAGAAATGTAATATGTGTTTTGTGATTGTTATCTGGTGTTCTGTGGCACATAGTTCTAAAATACTTGGTGAATTTTATCAAGTTATCTTAATTTCATCACACCATTGGGAAAAATAAGGTAGGAGTCAGAATTATGGTCACCCTTATTACAGGTGAAACCAAAGGTAGAATAGATTCATTGCTTTGCTAATCATCCCTCCAACACTTCTTGGAAATACAAGTATTGGTGAGTCCAGACTATTCCTGGGCCAGTTGTCTAATAAGCAAAAGGGGACCCAGACTATTTTTTTAAGGAAACAGATATTTGTCGGAAATAATAACACAATATGTTCATTTCTAGTCTCATCAGTTGGACCTATTGGACTTTCAACTCAGATTTCTAGGGCCCTTGTTTCTCTCCTTCCTCATTTACTCCACCCTGCCCAACAATTACCCCGACTCTTCTGGATGTTTCTCAGAGGAAAAGATCTGGGACAGTGATAATTGTCAGTGGAGAGGAAAAAAGTCCAATGTTCTGGGTATTATTCATATGCAGATTATATGAAAATAACATAAAGCTCCTCCTTCCCTCTTACCTATACATCTGAGGGTGTGCAGGTAGGTGGGGCCTGGGGAGGTGCAGCAAAGGATAATTCTAAGTAGACCATCCTGCTAAAGAGTGCTTGTGTAATTCCTGGGGAGTTTTGCCTAGCACTAGGGAAAGATTTATGATCAAAATCTGTTTCTTTTGAGTTAAAGCCAGTATAACAGTATATAAAATACTATAGCCTGGACATTATTTTAGTTAAATAAATCCTTTTAAGTGCATACTTCTGGAGAAATATGGAGTTTATGTTTCTCCTTGGGTAACTTTATAAAGAATCCTTCTATTGTTCAGGCATCTATTTTGGGTCATCCTATGTTTTTATCCATTCATAAAAAAATGTCAATTGTCTCATAGAATCTCAGGATCTTCGCTTGGTTTTCAGGAGGCTCTGAATTTGTAGTCTCAAACCCAATCTAGATAGCATTTGTGAGTGTGTGTGTGTCTGTGTGTCCATAAGAAGCTTCCATCTGTGATGGTTGGTGTTCTCAGAGAAGGTTTGTTGGAGTAGGAGTTGATTTGTTTGTGTTCTAAGTTCACAATAGTGTCAGCTCAATTGGAAACCTTCAATTCGCCCTTGGGGAGGTCTGTCACTTGGTACAAGTTCAGCTGGGCTATGATGCATGTTTGACATTGCTCTAAAAGAGGTTCAGCCAGTGATTGGTGCCTTCCTCATATCAAAGATATAAAAATCAGATGAACTGCTCAGATACCCTATATGGGCTGGAAGATGGTAACTTCTGGGTTCCCAGCTTGGACGAGGGTAATCATTTGCTTTGAGCTGTGTATTAGCCAATCTGTTCTACTTCTTAAATCCTGTATTCTGAGAGCCATTTCTTCTTGGTCATCAATAATATAAATTTTGGTGCATATTAAGCTCTTACCTCAACTCCTACAGCTATGGAAAGGAAAAAAAGTCATATATACACATACAAACAAAACCCAGACCTTTGCCTTTCAAAAAGTTTTCATCATTTTTCCCTCCTATAATGGCAGAGAAGGTACACCAATTCATTGGGATTTAAACAAAATAAAGCCCACACTATGGTCTTGCTGAAGCTCTGGAGAAATACACAGCTGACAGTCAAAAAGAACTATTTGTGGTATTAAGAACACACACACACATACACACATCTAACAATAAGTGGGAGGTGGGACAAGGGTGATGCACAGTTTAGGCAGACAGATGGAAAAAGGGATGGGAAGCTTGAGTATTGTTTTACTCTCTTGCCCTTTATTTGCCAGACATACATTAGATAGTTAGGTAAATAGATAGATTCTTCTTTTCCTTTTTGGTAGTTTATTTTTACTCTAGGCTAAGTAAAAATGAAACCATCTATAAAATACTGGCTAAAGAGGAAATTACTTTGCTTTGGTTCAAATCCAGAATGACCTAGCCCAAAGATGAAAGAACAGCCAGCTGCCTTTGTACAGGAGTGTCAGACAGGCTGCTGAAAAGGATTACTTTCTCCAAATATTTTCTTTGGTAGAAGTGGTCCCAGGCATGAGTACACATGCCTGGATGTGTGCACACACACCCCTCCACCCATATAGATACATGAACAAACCCACACATAAGGATTTATGTTCAAATTTGGGGATGCCTGGCTCCTTTTCTGAGAGTCTGGGAGCTAAGATCGCTAAAGAAAGAGTTTCCTGAATTCTGGAACAATTGTCAGAAATATCTTTGAGAATAGTTCTGTGATGGTCTAATATATAGGGCACTTTTGTTGTTTATTCTTTCATTGGTTTAGAGTAAATTTCAGAAACTCTGATATCATACTCAACTCCTCTCTTTCTTTCCTCCTACCATTCACATCCGCTCAACCACCAGGCTCTGTCATTGCTAGTCCTAAATTACTTCTCAAATCCATCCACTTCTCTCTATGCCCAATGCCACTCAATCATCATCTCACACCTAGACCACTGGAATGACTTCCTAACTGGATTTCCTGATGCCTGCAGTTCTGCTCAGATGCTTCTAATTCATCCTCCACTTTGCAGTATAGTTGACTCTTGAACAACGCGAGTTTGAACTATGTGTGCACAGGTACACATATATCCAGATTTTTTCAACATGGATGGAAAATATAGTATTCACTGGGTGTGTTGGCTTGCGCCTGTAATCCCAGCTACTTGGGAGGCTGAGGCAGGAGGATTGCTTGTGCCCAAGAGTTGGAGGTTACAGTGAGCAATGATCATGCCACTGTACTCCAGCCTGGGTGACAGAGTGAGACCTCATCGAGTATTAGCTGATCAACACTTATGTGCACATATAGTAATAACATTCATTGGGTGTCAGGCAGGTGGGAGGAGAGAACAAGGGATGGGTATATACACACCTAATGGGTGCGGTGCGCACCATCTTGGGGATGGACACTCTTGAAGCTCTGACTCTGGTGGGGCAAATGCAATATATGTAACCTAAACATTTGTACCCCCGTAATATGCTGAAATAAAATAAATAAATACAAATAAAATCTCTCTAAAAGAAAGAAAAAGAAAACACGGTATTCATGGGATGCAAAACCCATGTACATGCAGGGCCAATTTTTGATATCCGTGGGTTGCACAGGGCCATTTGCAGGACTTCAGTATGCATGCATTTTGAAATGGCAGGGGTCCTGCAACCAATCCTTCACGTATGCTCAGGGAGACGACTGTACTTTTCAGCCAGTGTGTTCTTTCTAAAACACAAACAAACACAAACTGTATTTCACTCCCGTTCAATTTTTTTTCAATGGTTTCCAGTTGACTTACGAATAAATTCTATGTCCCTGGACTAAGACTCTTATTATGTGGATCCTGCCTTTATTACCAGCACCCTTCCCCCATGTTACCTCCAACCCTGTTCCAACCACCCCACCACGCATACTTGGCTTTTCAAAAATACCAAAGTATGGGCAGTTCCCCCAAGCACGACATGTTCTTTTGTACCTCTAAACATTTTACAAACAGTTATTCCTACCTGAAATGCCCTCCACTTCATCCTTGTTCACCTGGTAAATCTTTACTCCTTCTTAAAGTCAGCACGAAGTTCACATATATAAAAGAAACTTTCCTCGACAGCCTTAAGCAGCCTTAGGATGTTCTTTCTTGATGTTTCCACTCCCCCCTTTATATCTCTCCATTGTGACCCTGCTCATATTTTACTATAATTGTCTCCTTCCCAGGGATGGATGTTCCATGAGGGCAGGAACCATGTCTGGTTCTTCAATATGCTCCCCAGTGTCTAGCACAAGTTAAGTAACTTGCCTAAGGTCACATAACCAGTAACTGAGAAGGCCAAGTTTCCAACCTGTGGACTCTACCTTTGGAACTCATGCATTTAACTGCTTCTCTATGTTGCCTGACAGGTCAACTGCTCTAAGCCTCAGATTCCTCACGTGTAAAATTGACTTCATTGTAACCCCCTCATAGGGTTGCTGTGGGAATTTAAGATAAACCTTGGGAAGCATTTAGCATAATACTGGACACACGGGTGTTGCTCTCTGAATAAGGGTTGTTATTATTCTGTCTCTCCATAGTCGTTAGGAGCAGGCCTGGACTTTCCTTCTTGTTACCAGTGTTACTTCTTGATTCTAATTAGTCTGAGTACAAATTAGTTTCTGTGTGAAGGAGATACTACTGGGTTAATTACAAAATGGAGGAAACTTTGATGCCAAGGATCTTTATGAGTCCATCCTCAAACTGGTGCTGCCTTTTGTTTCCTAGTTATGTGCACCACTCACCAGGTCCCCAACACTGGCTGATGCCCCTCCACACTCTACATGTAACCTTCCCAATGGGGCTCCTGCCAGGCTGGCTATACTTCCACCTGTTATCTGATTATGTAAAAGTGAATCTGAAAAGCATTGAAAGGCTAACTTGCTGGGAGCACCCCCCCCCATCATAAATATACCTGAAAGGGCTTTGAAACTGTGGCCAGTTATTTCATTCCTTATTGGCAATTTTTCTCTTCCTGATACCTTCCTGCTATTTTGAATATATACCTAATCATAGCAACAGTAAAAATTAAAACTAACCTAAAAACATGGAAAGACAAATGGCAACTAAAAAAACCTACCCCCCCCCCCCCCCCCCCCCCCCCCCCCCCCCGTGATGAGCTTGCATTCTCACAGCTGCAATCCAAATAGATCTGTTCCTTTAGGAAAGCAGTTTAGTAATTTGCATCAAGGACCATAATTATGTTCCTGCCTTTTGACACTGCAATCCCTCTCTGGGGATTCTATCCTAAGGACAGATTTTAGCAGATGGAAAACAAAAGCCAACAGGCACAAAGATTGTCAATGCAGTATTACTTTTACTAATGAGAAACTGAAAATAATCTAAATATTGAGCAACTTGATATATATTAGGGCCCATAAATAAATGAAATATGAATGATAAAAGGTTCAGCTTATAATTTTAAATTCATAAATTAAAGTATAAAATAGCTACAACCACACAAAATTGTATTATATGGACACAACCTTGAAAGGACTATAGAAAATGAAAATTTTTGTGTTAGGACAGTGGGTCAAATTATAGTCTATTCCTCCCCACTCAATGTCTTTGATGATTGATGTCAGAATTAGAAGTTTGAATGTATTTTTAGGTCCATAATGAGGAGCGGGAAGGAGTTGTAGAAGAAATTTCAAATTCTAGCCCCCTTAACACTATTTCCTGATCATCACCTTACAAGTGAAGCCATCTAAGAAATTGACCTAATTTTGTCTATAAATAAAAAAGATATAAAATAGCCATACCCACTCATCCCATCAAATGGGCATACTCAGCCAGCTGCTACTCCTCAGTCTTTCCTTTTCTTGTTCCATTGTGGCATAGAGCAGGGCACAAGGCACAAATGCACTCATATTTCCATCCCTGATGGGCCACTATCAGCTGTGTGGCCTTAGGCATGTTACTTTAACTTTTCTAATCTAAGCCTTAGTTTGTTTATTTGAATAATGAGGCCAATAATTGTACTTACATTTTGGGATGGTATGAGAATTCAATAAATCAAGACATGCAAAATGCCTAACATAGTATGCTACAGACTCAATGTTTATGTTTCCCCCAAATTAATTTGTTGAGACATAATCACCTATGCGAGGGCATTAGAAGGTGGAGCTTTGGAGATGTGACTAAGTCATGAGGGTAAGAGCCCTCATGAGTGGGATTAGTGCCCTTATAAAAGAGGCTCCAGAGAGCTCCTTTGTTTCTTCTGCCATGTGAGAACACAGTGAGAAGATGGCCAGCTATGAACCAGAAAGAAGGTCCTTACCAGACACTGAATCTGTCAGAGCCTCGATCTTGGACTTTACAGCCTCCAGAACAGTGAGAAACAAATTTCTGTTGTTTATAAGCCACCCACCCAGTTCATAACATTTTTATAGCAACCTGAATGGAGTAAGACACAGTACCTGGTATCGTGCAAACACTCAATAAATGTTAGTTTCTGGCTACAAAACTGAAATAATACTAGCATGTACCTCAGAGGGTTTATAGGGATGAAATGGGAAAATAAATGTCAAGCCCCTGGCCAAATATGTGCTAAATGTGTAGTAGCTGTCAGCATCAAAATTGTTGGAGGGGGAGATACTCATCTTAGGGTTGTGGTGAGCATTGTGGTTGGGGGATGGAATACCTCTAACCCCTCGTAGGGAAAGGCAAAAATATACAATGTAACCAAAAGGTCAAAAAAGGAAAAAAAACAACAAACTTTTATCGGGTGGTGGGCAGATGGGAGTGGGGAGGAGGGGAAAGATATATACTTACAAAATAGGTGTGATGCGCACCACCTAGGGGTTGGGCACGCTTGATGCTTTGGCAAGGTGGAGGGCGGGGGGAGGAATGGCAGGGGCTATATATGTAACCCTAACAATCTTTGTACCCCCATAATATGGTAAAATAAAAGGACAAGATCTGTAAAGAATGCTGGTGATATTTTGATGGGGATTGCATTAATTCTGTAGATCACTTTAGGTAATATTAATATTTTAACAATATTGATTCTACCAATCCATGAACAAGGTAGATTTTTTTTCTATCTGTTCAAATCATCTGCAATATCTTTTTTAGTGTTTTGTAGTTCTCCTTGTATCTTTTGTTAAGTATACTCCTAGATATTTAATTTTCCTTGGGGCTATAGTAAAGGGTATTGCATTTTTGATTTGAGTTTCTGCTTGATGGTTCTTGGCATATATGAATGCTTCTGATTTGTGTATATTGATTTTATAACCTGAAACTTTACCAAATTTATTTATTAAATCTAGGAGTCTCTTGGATGAATCCACGGGGTTTTCTAGGTATAATATCATATCATGGGCGAAGAGCGAGAGTTTGATCTTGTCTGCTTCCTCTTGGATGCCCTTAATACCTCTCTCTTGTCTGATTGCTATAGCTAGGACTTCGAGCACTATGTTGAATAGAAGAGAAGATAGTGGGCATCCCTGTATAGTTCCGGTTCAAAGAGAGAATGATTTCAATTTTTCCTCATTTAGAATGATATTAGCAGTAGGTTTGTCATAAATGGATTTGATACGTTTAAGGTATGAACCGTCTATACCTATTTTTTTAAGAGTTTTTATCATAAAGGTGTGTTGGACTTTGTCAAATGCTTTCTCTGCATCTATTGCCAGAATCATAGAGTCTTTGTTCTTGATATTATTTATGAAGTGAATTGCATTTATAGACTTGCATATGTAGAACCAGCCTTGCATCCCTGGAATAAAGCCCGCCTGGTCATGGTGTTATTTTTTTGATGTGCTGCTGAATTCTATTTGATAGAATTTTATTTAGGATTTTTGCATCTGTATTCATGAGGGATATTGTTCTGTAATTTTCTTTATTTGTTGCATCCTTTCCTGGCTTTGGTATCAAGGTGATACTGGCTTCATAGAATGAGTTGGGAAGGATATTATCTTTCTCAATGGTGTTGAATAGCTTCTGTAGCATAGGCATGAGATCATCTTTATAAGTTTGGTAGAACTCTGAAGTGTATCTATCCGGTCCGGGACTTTTCCGTTTGGGGAGGTTTTTAATTACTTCTTCAATTTCTGGGCTTGAGATTGGTCTATTCAGGAGATCTGTTACCTCCTGGGTGAACTTAGGGAGGTTGTATGAATCCAGGAATTTGTCCATTTCATCTTTGTTCTGTAGTTTTTGGGCATATAATTTTTTATAGTAATGAAATACAAAGTTTTGTATTTCTGTGGTGTCTGTTGTGATCTCTCCTTTTTCATTTCTTATTGATTTTTTAGAGTCCTTTCCCTTTGAGTCCTCGTCAATCTAGCAAGAGGGTTATCAATTTTGTTTATCTTTTCAAAAAACCAGCTTTTGGTTTTGTTGATCTTTAGTATAGTTCTCTTGTTCTTCATTTCATTCAGTTCTGCTTTGATCTTCGTTATTTGTATTCTTCTACTAGGATTGGAAGTTGTTTGCTCTTCTTTTTACAGTTCCCTGAGCTTATTCATTAGGTTGTCAGTTCTAAGCTTTGTGTTTTTTGGATGTGAGCATTAATTGCTATTAGTTTTCCTCTCAGGTAAGCTTCTGCTGTATCTGACAGGTTTTGGTAACAAGGGTCTCCATTATCGTTTTATTCAAAGAAACTCTTAATTTCCCTCTGAATTTCCTCCTTGACCCAATAATTTTTCAATAATAGATTGTTTAGTTTCCATGATTTTGTGATGTGTTGAGTGTTTCCATTGGAATTGAACTGTAATTTTATACCATTATGGTCAGAAAAGATACAAGGTATAATTTCTATTTTCTTGAATTTTTTCAGATCTGATTTGCAGCCAAGGATGTGATCAATTTTGGAGAAGGATCCATGGGCTGCTGAGAAGAATGCAAATTCAACTTATTTTGGTTGGAATGTTCTATAGAGATCTGTCAGACCTTTTTGATCAAGGACTTTGTTCAGTTCCATTATTTCTTTGCTTATTTTCCATTTGGAGGATCTATCCAGATCATTCAGTGTAGTCTTGAAGTTCTCTGCAACTATGGCAGTGTTGTGTAACATGGTGTCTAGATTAGACAAGGTTTGCTTTATGTAATTGGGTGCTCCTGCATTGCGTGCATAGATATTAAGAATTGTTAAATCTTCTTGTTGGATCTTCCCATTCACTTCCCTTCCATTTCATTATAAAATGGCAATCTTTATCCTTTTTACTTTTGTTATTTTAAAGCTTATGTTATCTGCAAATAGTATAGCTACCCCAGCTTTCTTTTGACTTCCATTTGACTGGGTGATAGATTTCCATCCCTTGACCTTCAGCTGGAAGGCATCTTTGTGGGTTAGATGTGTTTCCTGTAGACAGCAGATGCTAGGCTTGTGGAGTTTTATCCACTCTGCCAGTCTACGCCTCTTCAGAGGACAGTTTAAACCATTAACATTTATTGAAAGGACTGAAATTGGAGGAAGATTACCATTCATATTGTTGAGTAAAGACTTGTTTCTTTGTCTTACTCCTTGTGCCATCATGTAGATTGAGATCTAAACTTTAATTCTTTGAGGATTTTACTTTGAGGAGTGTCTATTGCCCTAGTCGGTTAGAAATGCGGGTCTGATAACTTCCTGTAGACCTGGTCTGCACTTTGCATATTCCTTCAGTGATTGCTTGTCTGACAAGGACTTTATTTCTCCTTCATAGATGAAACTTAATTTTGCCAACTAAAGAATTTTAGGTTGGGCTTTGTTCTGTTTTAGAAGGTTAAGGATAGGCACCCAATCCCTCCTGGCTTGTAAGGTTTCAGATGAGAAGTCTGCTGTTAGTCTGATAGGTTTTCCTTTACAGGTTAATTCTTGTTTTCGTCTCACTGAATGGAGTATTGCTTCTTTCACATTTACTTTGGTCAACCTAATGACCATGTGACAAAGTGATTGCCTTTTCATGTTGAGTCTTCCTGGCCTTCTGTGTCCTTCTTGTATTTGGATATCAAGATTTCTGGCCAGGTCCGGCATGTTTTCCTCGAGTATTCCATGAAATAAATTTTCCAGCCCTTGTGATTGCTCCTCTTCCCCTTCCGGTATCCTGATCACCCTGAGGTTAGGCTTTTTTACATAATCCCATACTTCTTGTAAGCTTTGGACTTGTTTCTTGTTTCTGTGTTCCCTTTCTTCCTCTGATTTGTTTAGCCCATAGCCATAATATTAAGCTCTGATATTCTTTCCTCTGCATGGTCCATCCTGTTCTTTATGCTTTCTACTGTATTATGGAGATCCTTGATTGTTTCCTTCATTGCCAAGATTTCTGCTTGGTTCTTCTGAATAATTTCAATTTCTTTGGAGAATCTTTCATTCATTTCCTATATTGTTCTTGAGGTTTCTCTGTGTTGTGATTCTATTTTCTCTTCAATTCCATTGAGCTTTCTGACAATCCATATTTGAAATTCTTCTTCTGTCTGTTTAATCGTATCATGTATGTTGGTGTCGTTTGATGGAGGTCAAGTATTATCTTTTGGAGGTGACTTTTCTCCCTGCTCCTTCATGTTTCCTGTGATCTTCTGCTGGTTCTTTCTCATTTGGGTGTTTTGTCGAAGACCTGTGGTGCTGGGGCTGGGTTATTGGCTATATTCTGGTGTTCCTAAGGATCAATCTATGGCAGAGATGGGCGTATATGGTCCGTTCCTGTAGTGACTTAGAAGATTTTGATTTTGTTGGGTAATGTTCGGTCAAATGTCTTGACCTTATGTCTATTGAGATTAATAGGTTTAGGCCCCTTGCTCAGAGATTTGGGGGTTAGATAACTCTTGTGAGTGTGAATTGACTCTCAACCCCTAGATTGAAGAGGGAGGCACTATGATACGGTCTGAGATTACTCTGTCCAGTAACAGACAGGCAAGGCAGCCAGACCCACCAATCTCCATCTTCTGCCTCTTTAATTACACAAATGGAGATAAGCTGCAGGAACAGGAACATTCTCTATCTCAGCTCCACCTCAAGGCAGGGACAGAACCTTTGGAGCCAAGGGCCTGTCCTCAAGTCACAGGAGGGTGTGGGTGGTAAAGTCTCTTCACCTTAGAACTACAAAAGGCGGCCTGCTTTGCAGCTCGGCCTTGCCCAGGCAGGCTCTGCTCTCTGGACACAGAGCAGGGGAGACTTGTGCAGGGAGAGACTATCCAGAAGCCAGCAGGTGGGGCAGCCAGACCCACCAATCTCCGTCTTCTGCCTCTTTAATTATACAAATGGAGATAAGTGGCAGTAACATGAACAGTCTCTATCTCAGCTCCGCCCCATGGTGGGGACAGAACCTTTGGAGCCAAAGGCCTGGCCCAAAGTCACAGGAGGGTGTGGGTCATAAAGTCTCTCTACCTTATATCCACAAAAGGCAGCCTCCTTTGTGGCTCAGCCCTGCCCAGGCGGGCTCTGCTCTCTGAGCACAGAGTGCGTGCCACTTGTGCAGTGAGAGACCGTCCAATATTAGATTGGTGGAGCAGAGGCACGTACTGGCACTCTCTCCAAACACCGAGTCCAAGTCATCCCACTGGAATGGGGAGATGGGAGCGGTGTTGGAGGAACAGAGGGAGGGGAGTCTGATGGATCAAGGAGTCTAGCTTTGTGCACTCTGTCCACTCAGTGTTGTCCAAAACCTCAACTATATCCAATATCAAAGCCTCCTTTTGTGTATACTCCCCTTAACCTGGACCTGGAAGTGTTCTGCTGGGAGATGCCGGAGTGGGCTCTGGTTCCTGCAGCACGGAGAGTGGCTGCTGGCTTCGGACCCACCCCCACCTGAAACTGTCTCAGCTGTGTGCTCTGGAGAACTCAAAATGTCCCCTGCTCTAGTCTCCTCTCCACACAGCTTTGCCTGGCACTACCTCTTCCCACCAACTTCAGGCCCTTCCTGGCCTATGTTGATGTGGAGCTCGGTGTAGGAGGGGGCATCTCTCAGTGCCAGGTAGGGCTGATGCCACTGCCAGCTGGCAGCAGCTTAAACCATGCCTCGCTCCCTCCCTGTTGTATATCTCTGATTCCCTGGGTTTTGCGGGAGAGTATCCAATTCACCTTTGTTTTAGGCTGCAGACTGTCTTATCCCTCCATTTCCTGGTGGATGTCTGCAGGCTTGCGAAGCTGGTCCTGTGGAAGTGAAGATCACTTGCATGTGGTTGTCTTTCACTTTCCGCTCTGGGAGCAGAGAGCCAGGAGGACACCCCTACTCCGCCATTTTTCACAATCTTTTTGGCATGTACTTCCAATGTATAATCTCATTTAGTCCTCCCAACAGCTTTATAAGGTAAGCACTAATGTTTCTATTTTATAGATGAGAAAAGTTAATCTCCTCATCACTTACACAGAGAGTGACGGAGATTTTGAGAAACTGGTGTATATACAGAGAAAAAGCCAACAGATTCAAAGATGAATGACTCAAAGATCAGGGTTACAAGATCTGGGGATGCAAACAGAATTCCAGCTGAATATAAATATGAATTAATAAGTGAATCTCTGCCAAGCTGACCTGAAAAATAAGACTGTTCATTCCTTCCCCAGATATTCTACATTCTACAAATAGAGTCAGTTTTGCCACCTAAATAGTTAATTCTGTATCTAAAAGAATGTGGGTGCTTGTGAGGACTTCCATAGGAAAATTATCAGGCAAGGTCATTGAAGCGAGAGTACAGTTTTTGCAGAGAAGCCTCTAAGAATTTGCAGAGAAACGTTAGTTTGTGGCACTTAGAATTAGGGTGTCCATTGTGTGCCCTCTGTAGTTACAAACCACACTTATCTTGCTAAGAGGAGATGAAAACCAAGTACTTTGCAAAAGGCTTCACAAGGCTATCTCTAGTCAGAGTCTGGAATGTAACTGTTGTGTCTGGAAGTTGGCCAAATCTCAATAAAGGTGACATACCTCAGAAACTTTTAATTCTGCCTCAAGTTTTGGCCTCTATAGTCCCTTATTACAGCAGTGGCTTCTTGCAGCCCATTTAAGACTCATTTTAAGGTCTCTACCTTGACTATTTTCAGTCTAGACCAAATAGGAAGGATGAAAAACACAGGCTTAGGACAGGCAGGGCTGTTCCTATGGATTCTTGCCTCTTTGTATTCCTCTAGAGGGAAAAGCTTCTTGAAGTTTCCTAAAAGACGATCCCAAAATTGAAATTTTTTCCCCTGTGTCAGCTCTCCGCAAAAGAAAAATATCTGGCATCTTATCATACTTTATACTTTATTGAGTAATTTTCACTTATACTAGGGCATTTTAATCATCACAATCATTTTATAATGGATGAAGTGGAGCAAAGTCATATAGCTAGTTGAAGGCCATGCAGGTAGAACATAGTAGAATTTGCTTTGTGATTCTTAAGTGATAGCAAATCCCAGTGTTGTATATTCTGCCTTTTATGAAACATCTCTACTTGCACATTGCACAGGACTTTCAAGCTTACTATGGCTAAAACTCAATTCATTATCTCTGTCCCCCACCTCCAAAACCTTGCTCCTCCTCTGTTCCCTATATCAGAGGACGGAACCCTTCTCCATCCTGGTGTTCAAGTAGCCCCTGGGAGTCAGCCTTGACTTTTACTCCCATGATGTCTCTTGAATACGTTCTCTCCTCACTCCTCACTCTGCCCTACTATCCTTACTCAGACCCTCATCTCCTGTCATCTGAACTGATACAATGACCTCTTCACTGGTTTCCCTGCCTCCATGCTCCCTGCTTTATTCTTCAAGCCAGAGGGACCTTTTAAAAGCACAAGTTGGATCAAGCCATTAAAATTCTTCAATAACTTCACTTTACCTTTAGGCTAAAATACAATTTCCTTAGCTAATCATCACATCCTTCCTCCCATCTCCTACTTTGCCTGCTATGAACCCTGCACTTGATTGACTGAAACTTTTAGTTTCTTGAAAGGAACATGAACTGAGCTAATATTTATTGCACACGTATTATGTGCCCGGTGGTAGCCTAAACGTGTCATCTCTTGTAATGTAATGACTAGCAACTATCTTATGTGGTAGGTGCTGTCATCATCTCCATGTGACAGATGAGGAAACCAAGACAGAGAGAAGCTAACTTACCCAGAGTCATATAGTTAATAAGTGGCAGATTTGGCATTTGGGCCGAGACGGTCTGGTTCCAGAGTTTGTGTTCTTAACTACTACTCTACCTCTTTTATTCCTTTCTACCTGCCAACCACATCCTTTCTCCTTTCCCATTGTTCACCAGGTTAAACCCTTTAAGGATTAACTCAAGAGTCTTCTTTGGGAAATATTTCCTGACCTCTCAACATTCTTTTACAACCTCTGATTCCCAACCCATGCTGAATAAGGTATCTCTCTTCTG
Organism: Mirza zaza; assembly: GCA_008750895.1. NCBI lineage: Eukaryota > Metazoa > Chordata > Mammalia > Primates > Cheirogaleidae > Mirza > Mirza zaza. The sequence goes on along the minus strand of VSMD01136685.1, from coordinate 52,846 downwards.
GCTTCTCCAAGGGCCTATGCATATCTTCAATTACAGCACTTGACACACAGCCCACATGTCTGTTTATAAACTTCCTGAGGGCAAGGAGCTCACCTTAGTAACCTTTTATCCCAGCATGTCTGTAGCACAATGCCTTGAACACAGTAACTGCTTGGTAAGTAATTTCTCTTCTCCTGGAAGATCTCCTACAAATAATCAGGGGTGAGTTCCTATCTGCCAAAACATACAAATCAATAGGTGACTTACTTGCTAAGGTCAGATGCAGAAGCAGGTAAGAAAGAAGGAAAAAAAAGAGAGAAAACAGGTGACATTCTTTCCTATTCTAGAGCCCCAAGAGCCTCCACAGAACTAAGCAGAGAGGACTCCTAAACAGGATGGGCTGGATCATTAGCTGTATTTTAACACTTTATTTGGATATTTTTAAATATACAGAAAAGTTGTGAGAATAAAAATTATACAAAGAACACTCATATACCCTTTACCCAGATTCACCTATTGTTAACATTTTGCCCATTTGCTTTATTATTTGCTCACTCACCCTATCTATCCATCTATCTATCATCTATCTATCTATCTATCTATCTATCCATCTATGTATGTATGTATATATGTATCTATCTATCTATGTAGCTATCTATCCATATATCTATCCATCTATCTATCTATCTATCTATCCACATGTATACAGTACCTTATTTTTCCTGAACCATTTGCTAGTTATGTTGCATATACCTGGCCATTATACTCATAAATACTTCTGCATTCTCTTATATAACCTCAGTTATCAACATCATTAAATTTAACAGTTATGTGATGCTTTAATATAATCTACTTTTTATATTTCATATATAGAATATGGAATATTCTAATTGTGGCTTGTTGCAATCTATTGTACTTTGTAGCATTTTTGTTTGTTTCTACCAGTAAATGACCCAATCTAGGATCAGATATTGAATTTAGCTGTCATGTATTTTTACTCTCTTTTGATCTAGAATATTTCGATAGTATTCTTTTCAGACTGTGACTCTCTCTACTCCCTGCCTTTCAAAAAATATAATATTCCTCATTTGTGCTTACCTGATATTTCCTTGTGGAAATATAGTTATATGTACCAGTCTGGAGTACAACAAAAATGACATATGTCCTTCTTAGGGAATCACATGTGGAGGTACATAATGTCCATCTAATCCTCATTAGTCATATTAATTTTGTTCACCCAGACAAGGTGTTGTCCAGTCATTTCACCATATAGTTACTGTTTTGCTTCTTGCACCTGTGGGAAGATGCACTAAGAGCATGCAAATAACCTGCTTCTCACTAAATGCCTCTAGATTTAGTATCCATTGATCCTTGCCTGAGCCCATCTTTACCATGATGGCTGCAAAATGATGATTTTTCCAACTCCAGTACTCACTCCATACTTACCAGTGAACCCTTAGTATTCTACTATAAACATGGGCATTCCCTTTTCCTTCTTTGTCTATTTATTATCACTATGAACTCTTGGATTCCTGTTTTTCATCAACAACTTATAATTCATTACTGCTCTTAATTATTTTGGTGCTCAAATTGTTTCACATTTGGAAAATTCAATCCCTTCAGTTGAATCGAACCCATTCAAACTGGTTCCTGTGCCCTTGTGTCATGCCTCCAAACTTTTCTTGAGTGCTTCCTTATTTTCTGGTATAACAAGATGTTCCAGGCTCATCTTGTACTTGCCATAGTCCAACTCTGGAATCAGCCATCATCTAAAAAGTCCTCACTTCTTTTAGTAGGAAGTGGTATTAGAGACCAAAATCTGATGATGGGAACTAGGCTTGTTGAGCTGTACTTTTAAGAATGATAAAAAGGTTCTGTGGGGGCTGGCCAGATAGACAAGGGCCATCCTATACTTGGAAAGACAGGAGTCCAGGGGTTAGAGAACATTCTCAGGAGCATGCCCAGCTACCATAGTAAACACTGTAGGCTGCTCACACGGTAGCCTCACATGACTCCCCTTATGCTAAATGAAAAACCCTGAGTTGTTCAAATGAAGAACCCTGAGTTGTTCTTTGCCCAGTCTTGGAGGTGAATCATTATTTGTTTAAGCCAATCATGATAATGCCATTCCCATTCAGCTAGTGGGGTCTACTGGTAACCAAGTGACTAGTTCTAATTAATGAGACCCTAGGGCAAGTCTACTGCAAAGTTTCTGAGAAAGACTGTACGCTTTGATAAAAGCTGCAAGCCTTAGAAGAAAACAGCACTTTTATCCCATGCCGCTTTTTTGCTGCTTAGACTATTGTCATTTGAGTATGTGATGTTTACTGCTGCACCAGTGATCTTGTGGCCATTTATTCATTTAATAAATATTTATCAAATGCATCATATGTGTTAGACAATGTTCTATGAATGGTATTGGGAATATAAGAGTAAAGAAACAGATTAAAGTCTCTGCCTTCATGGAGCTTATATTCCAGTGTGTGAGAGAGGTAACAAATAAAGCAAGTAAAATATATGGTATGCTTGATAATATGATATTCTCCATATCTCCATAAGTGCTATGGAGAAAAATAAAGCAGGAAAGGAAGAGAAGGAATTCTGGAGGTGAAGTTGTAATTTTTACTAAGGCTATAAGGGACAGCCTGATTTAAAAGGAGGTATGTGAGAAAAATATGGAATGCTTCATGAATTCAGGTATCATCTTTACACAGGATTATGGTAATCTTCTCTACATGTATTGTTTCAATTTGGGGGAATATACCATAAATTGTTGTTAACTATAGTCACCCTATTGTGCTACCCAATACTAGATTTTATTCCTTCTAACTATATTTTTGTACACATTAAAAAATATAAATAAATAAAAATAAAAATAAAATATTAAAAAAGATGAATCAATTTTAAGGAATATGTGCTGTTGAAGAAAGGGGAGGTATCACTACACACCTAGAACAATAGAGAACAAAGATGGAAAGAGTTTTGATGACATCATTGAACTGCTGAGTTAATCAACTCTGGAATTGACTTGATTCATACTTCTTGTTATGTGAGATCATTAAATGTCTTTATTGTCTTTGTAAGTGACAATTAGTCAGATACCTGAAGTCACAGCCCAAAGTGCCATAACTGATACAGGGGTCATTAACTAAGTTTGTTTGACTGGCTCAGAAAACAACTGTAGGGCCAGCTTTGTGAGTTTAGTTGTGCAGGATTTGAAAGATAGTAATGCTAGAGTTGGAAAAATGACCCATTTGCAACCATCATGGTCAAGATGGGTTCAGACAAGGATCAAGGCACACTAAAGCTAGAGAGCATTTTAATGAGGTACAGGTCATAGACTGGTTAAAGATGGGCAAGGGTAAGGAACAGATGCTGCCAGGGATCCCAGGAAGAGAATAACCAATCTAGAAAGTTGAAGATGACCATGAGAACATAAAGATAGGGAAGGATAGAGGTACCAGAAGAAGGGCAATTACTTGGAAAATAGGAAAGCACATGAGGCAGGAAAGCATAGCCTTTGGAATAAGAGACTTGGGTTAGAGCTACAGTTCTGATGATTATTGAGTGGGTAATCTTAGGGGAGTGGTTTCATCTCTAAGCTTCAGTTTCCTGTTTGTAAAATGAGAGTGACAATGACTAACATAAAGTAAATGTTGGAAGATTAAGTGGGGTAATTTTTATGAAGGTTCCCTGGCATATAATAGGTTTTCAATACATAGTAGGGCCAGGTTGACCATATCAGTATAGCATAGTGAGTAGGCGTGTGGTCTCTGAATCAAACTGCCTCAGTTCAAAGCCTTGTTCAGCCACTTACCAGGTGGGTGATGTGGGCAAGTTAAATCATCTCTGGGTTTCAATTTCTTCAATATTAAACAGTGACAATCATGGTCTACTTCAATTGCTGTATTAAATTAGACTCTACATGTAAAGTGCTGAAAATAGTGATTGGATGAGTAAGTGCTCTGTACATGTTAGCTGTTATCATTAAATGTGACAGATGGCTCAAGGAGGATTCCTGCAATATGAAAAAAATCTGGTGTAATCTACTGTACTCAGAACTATCAGAGGAACAAAAAGAGTAATTAACAAATCCCAACTTAAATATTTAAATAAAAATTTTCCTTTCCGTCATCAGAAACTCTTGGAACAACTTAATTGAGCTTTATAACACCAGATCCACTTTGTTGCAAAGAGCTTAAGTGTCTCATGACAGGTCGTGATGTGGGAAATTAGAACCTAGCCCTTCACTGACTTTTCTTCATGACCTAAACTTCATATTTCCTCTTTATGTATAGCACAATAGAATTCTTCGAAATTTGGTTTGTTACCATTGAAGTGTTTGACCTCCAGTCTCATGTCCCCTCTCTCAGACAAAAGACCTGACACCTATTCAGAATATTTAACAAACTTTGGTCTCAGTAGGAGGTGATCCCTGGAAGGTTCCTTCATGTCAGTTATTTTCCTGTAGTTGTTGGATCATGGGGAGAAGTGGCTGGAGGAAGAGATTGGAGTGACTAGGACTAACGGAGTACATGAAGCTTTCAGGGCAGTAGATATTTACAAACCAATACAGAAGTATGTTAATATTTTTAACTCTGGATTTTTAATCACAGCTGCATATCACTTCCAGGCTTAGGAAAGCATTCTTTGGCAACCATTCAGTGTCCACCTCTAATGTTGCCACAGACGATTCTTCAATTCCTTGAGATCTTTCTGCCAGCTATAATTAGACAGCCGATGCCACAGCACATCAAAGAGATGGCTTAACTAAGTCTCTAAAATCTTCTATTGTCACCTTTGGAAAAGTGCACTAATAATACTAGTAACACTGGTATTTTTACCAAATGGCAAATTAGGTGCCAACTTATCTTCTTGGTCTTGTTTTAATTCTTGTTTGTCGATTGCTGCTGCATTTATACTTAAAGCCAAAGTGGGGCTTATTAGACACAGGGATTACACAGTTTGCTGGTGTGGTGGAGTTGAGCTAGAGGGTTTCCAACTATATTCTTCAAGTAAAAGGTGTTCTGTGGTTTGGGAATGGCCAAGGGTTAAGGTTAGTCCTCTCAGAGGCTCACATTTCTCCACCTTTGGCTGCCAAGTGCACATAGTGCCCTGAGTCCCTTCTGCTCTCCTGCTCTTAGGATTAAACCTCAGATTGAGGATGGTGGGCAGGGGAAGAGGTTGAAGTGTGGACTTGGGACCCTGACTGCTGCTGGAGAAGCAGCCCATGTGACTTGGGAGGCAGAGGTTTCAGTCTGCCATCCCAGGCCCAACTGGCTGCCCTTGGCCACCCAGGAAGCAAGCAGGGCTGAAGCTGGGCAGCCAAGAGACAGACAGAGCCAACCTTAGGTACCAGCGTGTCAGGTGCAAAAGGGGCCTGAAGCCCACCTGTCCCACTTTGCCAGTCCTTCTCCCTCCAGACCCTCACCAGGCTCAAGCTAGAAAATCTTTCTGGTCTCCTGCTCCCATCCTCTCTACCTGCCACAGGACTCCCCTCCGCATCCTTTCTGCCAAGTGCTCCCCAGCCACCCAGCTTTCAAGTGAACTGGGATGGACCTGGAAGCTCCCTGTCTCTGCAGGCACAGGATTCCACTTGTCAGAATGTTCTTCCTGCTGGTGAGCCAATCTTGCTCCCCTGTGACTTCCTCCTACTCACCCCAGTTCTGCCCTGAGGACCACCACCCCGACAGGACTGCTCCTTATTCTCAGCAATGTCCTTCACATATTTTAACACAGCTACCTCTGTCATTCTTGTTCCCCCACCAGACTTCTCTTTCCCAAACTAAATAAGCTCATTTCTCATACTCCTCATCAATGCCAAAGGAAGTGATGCTGATATTGATACCTAAGGAATATTATAGTGAGGCAGCTAATTGCCTAACTTGAGCAACCTGGGTTTGATTCAGATGTGTGAAACTTTGGGTAAGTCGTTTTGCCTCTCTACGACTCAGTTTCTCCATGTATACAATGGTTTTTTTTCTGCTAATGGAATGTATTTACATTCTATGCCAGAGCTTGTGGGTTATAATGGCAGGGTTACACCTGACTGATCGTGATCGTTTTTATCTAGAAATCTAAGTGTGGTGTTAATATGCAATGCTGTGTGTATATACTACAAGGAATGAACTTAATAACATAGCAAAAGGAATTGAAATCAGTACGTTGAAGAGGTATCTGCACCGTTATGTTTATTGCAGCACTATTCACATTAGATAAGACCTTGAAACAATCTAAGTGTCCATCAACAGATGATTGGACAAAGAAAATGTTGTATATATACAGAATGGAGCATCATTCAGCCTCGTATAAAAGGAAATTCAGTCATTTCCTTTTTGTAGCATCCATGTTGCTAGAACATGGATGAATCCAGAAGATATTATGCTAAGTGAAATAAGCCAGACACAGAAAGACAAATACATGATCTCACTTACATGTGGAATCTTAAAAAGTCATACTCATAGAAGCAAAAATCAGAGTAGTGGAGAGGCCAGGGCTTGGGGGTGGAATGGAGAGGATAAAGGGCACAAAGTTTAGTTTGACAGGAGGAATAAGTTCTGGGGATCTATTGCATAGTATGATGACTATAGTTAATGTATTATATATTTCAAAATTGCTAAAAGAGCAGATTTTAACATTCTCACCACAAAATAATGATAAATACGAGGTGATGGATAGGACTGGTTCATCTTGGGTAACATTTAGCTAACAAGATGTTGCTTGTCTTGTGTCATTTGCTCTTGTCATTGCTTATGTCCTTAATTTTGCATGTTTCATGGTTACCATTTTTCTCATTCTATCACTAATTTCCAAAATGTATCAATGGCTAAAAAGTGGTTCTTTCATGTGCAAATGCAATGATGAAAATCAGTAGTAATTAAAGGTAACATTAAAAACATAAATAGTGGACTTGACTTTGGGGTAAATATAGAATGTGAAGATATATGCATTGGAACAAGAACATATGCAAATATGATGACTTAAAATAGCAAACAAAAAAATCCTCAGAAATTATTAAAGAGGAATTAAAACAATGACTATCTAAGCACTGACTTTTACTGAGTGAAGATCTTATCCAATGATGCCACTCTAGCTTTCATAACATTTTTTCTTTTCTTTCTTTCTTTCTTTCTTTCTTTCTTTCTTTCTTTCTTTCTTTCTTTCTTTCTTTCTTTCTTTCTTTCTTTCTTTTTCTTTCTGATGGGCAGTCTCACTCTGTCACCCAGGCTGGAGTACAGTGGTATAATCATATAGCTCACTGCAGCCTCAGACGCCTGAGCCCGAACAATCCTCCTGCCTCAGCCTCCCTGAGTAGCTGGGACTACAGGCCCATGCCACCACTCCTTAATTTACTCTATTTTTTGTAGAGATGAGGTCTTGCTTTGTTGCCAAGGCTGGTCTGAAACTTCCAGCCTGAAGTGATCCTTCCTCCTACCTTGGACTCCCAAGATGCTGGGATTAAAGGTGTAAACTGTCAGGCTGTGCCATGACATTTTCATACAAACCACAGGGATTTCTCTGGTAATGAGTCAAATGTTTCCAGAAAAAAAAGCAATGCTTTCCAATACTAAATTGATGAAAATTACTACTAAAGGGAGATAATAGGCCCAAACTGCAATGGTGTCAACCAAAATTGCACTGCTTAGAATATATGCACTAGTTCTTCCTCATTTGTATAGTGGAGAGTAAAAAGAAAATGCACTAGTTCTAACACTATTTCTAAGACTCTGTAACACTAACTATAGAATTTGAGGTAACTATTCAGAAAAAATAAGAATGAATTTTTGGTGCAATTCCTTTATCACTATCATATGTTGCAAAATATCATTGGATTACACAGCAAAGGAACAATACCTGAACAGAACATGCTATGAGCTATTTTCAGTTGGCATATCTGATACACTAGAGAAGTGCTACTGAATTTTTATTCCGTTTGTCACTGAAAAACAAGTCTTGAGAGAAGATGCTATTAACTTACTTAAAGATCATTTTATGATATGTGATAAATACTGGAAAATATTGGGCTGAAATCAACATTGACAAAGCAGCAGCTATGCATGCAACAAAGAAGGATGCTGCAGCCACATGAATAAAACAAGTTGTACCTGAATTCCAATTTACACCTAGTTGCATTCAAAGAAACACTAGGCCTTGATAACGTCTCTCATGACTTTGATTTCGTATAGAAGAAAAGAGTCAGGATTGGGATTATGATAATATATCTCCCATTGAGTGTTCATTTTTTCATGATGCTAAGTGAAGAAATGGGCAGTAGAGTATAAGTCTATTTTTCCATGCTGATTTATGAGAGCTATCAAGAGGAAAAATATTCTCTGAAGTTTTTTCAAGGGTGAAACATAAAGCATTTCTTCATGACAGTGCTAACACAAGAAAAGACTGTCTATATGATTTCAATTGAATTGTACAAGTATATCTTGGCAATACATTCTGTATTTTGAACAGCCCAAGCTTATCATTTCAGGGCTTAAATGTTACCATTTTATGATATCAGGATTTCTTTAGATGACTCAAATGAGGTATAAATGTTTTATTCAATCACCAAGAGTTGGACTTGGTGATTTTCTTCCCTTCTCAGAGAAAAAAATGTGTCATATTTTAAAACCACATCCACATGTTGTAAAGAAATGTGAAAAGATACCTTTCAGAGCTGTATGGAACCAAAGAAAGGATTAGATCCATATTCCAAGTTGAAACATTTCAACCTTCCAGTTTTTAAGTGTGGAATGCTTATCATTTTCATGTTCACTGGAGTATTGAAAGTAGTCTTTAGTGAGAAAGCATTCTATAATTTATAAGATACTATTCTATTCAAATATGAATTCCTGAAACTATCTTACAAAGCCACCAAATGTTTACTGCCATTTCCAACTACTTAAATTGGTAAATTGGGATTTTCTCTTTTAGTAAAAATAAAGGTAAGAAAAACAAACGGATATCAAACCTGACCTATAACTCAGTCATTATTTATCTATATATAGGTGTCTTGGTGACATATTACAAGGAAATTATTGTTAGTATCATTATAATAAAATGGTCATTGACCTTGATTTTTAAAAGTCAGTTTCTTTGTTTTTATTAAAGCTGATAATGGATGTGTGTGTGTGTGTGTCTACGTGAGCACACATCAAAAACATGGAAAAGCTCTTACTCGAGGGGGGAATGGGGCATGGGCATTATATGTAACCTTAACACTTGTACCCCCATAATACGCTAAAGTAAAAAAAAAAAAGCATGGAAAATACTAACATATATAATATGAGTTGGGGACTGGGAAACTCTCCCAACACAAATATATCCTTCCGTCCCTGGATTTCAGCAATAGAGTTTAAATTTTATTTTCATAATTAAATTTTAAATCCTACTAACACACTAGCACATTAAGCTTCTATCAGTTATCAATGCCTTTTTGCAGGTGATTTGATTAAATCTTTTCCCAAGCAATTGATAGATGAGAACAAATTTTGGTAGGGAAAAAGATGGGCTAGGGAGGACAAGCCCAGAGAATAAAATTAGAATTGTCATCTAGGAAGCTTTGAAAGAATACTGATGCCCAAACTCTATCATAGACGATTGATTTTAAGATCTCTCCAGATGATTCTATTGTGCAACCACAGTTGAAACCACTTAGCACTAGGCTTCTAGCTAGTTTTGTTTTGTTGTTGGGGTGTGGGTAGGGGCTTGTGGCCTTCTGACAGGGCTGCAGAAAGGAAGAACACTGGGCAACAGAGAAGGAGAAATGCTTGAGAGAGAAGAGAACGCTAATAAAAGGGAAAATAAGAGGGCCCTGTAATAAAACTAGTGTAATTTTCAGGACAAATTCAATTCAAATTATTTCGTCCAGATAGAATACATATGTTTTCTTCCAATTTTCTGGAGCAGTTTGTAAATATGTCAGTTGTTAAGGGGTTTCTAGGGGGAACAAGCTAAAAATTTAGCAGTAACCTCAGATATGTATATAAGCAACTCCCTGCTTGAGGCACTCTTGTGGAAGAATGGGATGTGGAGTAAACTCTACTAGGGAAGGAGGAGAAAACACACACAGACACACACAAGAAAATACTGTTCAGGCAAAATGTCTATAAAACTTTGTATGATTGGAATAAACCTAATAAGTGGGGCATTTTGTTTTTACTCATGGAAAGTAAGAAGAGAAATGTTAGAAGACAGGAATCATGTTTTTCTCTCCTGCCTCCTTGCTGTTATGTAAGGTGTTCTTTCAGACTGAGAGTGGGAGAGACAAGATAAAAAGGAAAGTTGTATCTGATAGCAGAGATGAAGGCTGAAGAGGTTTTGAGGCTGAACAAGAAGTGTGAGCTAACCTAAGAGGAAAGATCTTCCCTTACAAAGTATGACAAGGAAAAGGATTTAGAAAAAAGAGAAAGGGAGCAAAGATATCTAATTGTATTCAATGGCTTGCTTTAAATGTTGCCCTAAAGTATCAGCTTTTAAAAAGAAATATTTGCTTAAAGTTCCCTTAAGATTGGTCGTATGTTTGATATAAGGAGGTGGGGCACTGAGTTGTGCTTTGAAAGCTTATGGACCTGAGTTCAGAATTCCCATGTGATTATCCAGAAAGACACATGTCTTTCTACTTATCCTTTGACACTGTTCACAGACCACCCACTCTCCCAGACTAGCTCTCCAAATGCAGAGACAGCTCTTCAGGCAGCACGGTGTAGTGCAGAATCCTGTGAGACTTAGGCATCAGATACACCTGGCTTCAAATCCCAGCTCTGCTCTCATGAGCCATGTGGCCTCCGGCAAAGTACTTAGCCTTCCTGATTTGCAATTTCCTCATTCTTAAGATGGGGAAATAATAGCTTTCACTTGTCAGGGGATTTTTTTTTTTTTTTGAGAATTAAATGAGATGATGTATAACAGTGGTTTAAGCATGTAATAGGTGCTTTTATAATTACAATACGAAGTGTTGAGCTGTATTTTCTCTCTGTTCTTTTCAGTACTGACAATGTCCTGTAAAAGTGGAACCAAAGGTTTAGGAAGACCAAAAATATAATGTTGAAGTGAAGAACCACTAATATGTCCAACACACCACTAAGACAAAGTCTCACTGCAAAAGTAAGATTTTTCTGGCATACTATAATTGGCACCACCTTCTTCTTGCATGCATAACATCTGAACCAGTGTCCATTTCCTCTATTTGAGCAAAGAGGAGGATTTGTAAACAGGACACTTTAGAATGAAGGCCAAACTGTTGACTGCACAAATTTCAGACAGCATGGCTGTCAACATAACTCTATAAGCACGATCTCAGTCCAGGGGTATTCAGTGGATGCTTTTAACAGAATGAATTGTTTTGCTCACCAACTCAATCCCAATTATGAACAAAATTTTCAGCAATATGGAAGATTCTATAAGAAATCAGAGGCATTCTGTTATAGAGCTCTCTAGTATTTGGAGCTACCAAGTATAGTTTCTCCCCTGGGAATCTAGCAGGCCTGGATCCTCTTGATCTTACTATAGCTACAGTTGACCAGAAATCTTTATCTCACCTTGGTATACCTCTGCCTATTTAGGCTGCTTCTGAGTCCCCAGGTAGTCTGGAGATAAGGTTACCTATAGTGCTATCCCACTGGCTCACACCTGCTCATGAGAGCTGATAGGTAAATTTTTAGAAAGTTTACAAGGACGTTGTTAAACACAGCCATCATTCAAAATTAAATTATATAAACTCACAATTAAGCAAAAGTAATAAAGACTCATTATGTCTTAATTATTTTACTACATTTACTATTATCTGTTTTTAAAGTTATTTATATCTTTCTTATCTATATGGTGTAAATCTTATATGATGACATGCTATGGGGCATCTCTTCTTAACACTGCATTCACTGATGCTGCACTGGTAGCTTGAAACTGGCCATTGGTGGGAGTATTTACAAGAAGGAAAATGGCAAATTCTACAAATTGAAGCACTTTCTCCCCAAGAGAGCTGATTGGTAAATATTTACCAGCATACCATTGGACCTACCTCCCTTAAGTCTCTAGGGAATCTAATGGCCACCATCTCAAGTGGAACACTAAGCCCTTTCTGCGTATCTCTATGCCCCAAATGGTATTTCCTTGTACAGGCTTGTAATTGGTTGTTACTTCTTGCTGCCCTCTTCACATTCCTTGTCCCCCCATCCACACCTTCCTCTGTCATTTATGTCTCCTGTCTTTATAAAATTATCTTTTTTATATCTCCTCTTATTGGGAGCATATATTGGATTCATTTCTCTACTTTAAGTTCTTAAGGATATGAGCTCCAAACTCTTTTAAATGCAAAGACGGAAAGAACTGTGTTTTCTACTGTTTTTTAGTGGAGATACGCTGGCAACATTATCCATTCACTTACTCACAGAGTCATACAAATGCTTTTATCAAGCATTTACTCTGTGCCAAGCAGCTATGTATTGAGAATCCTGAGATAAAAATAAGAAATACTCTTCTCTCAAGGACCCCGTAGTCTAGAAGGGAGACAGGCAAGTAAATATAGAATAATCAGATATTATGATAAGTGCTGAAATAGAGATAGGTATAGAGTGTTACAGAAAGTGAGAGGAGATAAGTAACTAAATGTTCTGGAGAGCGTGGGGACTGGGGAAGGTTTCACAGAAAAAGGAATATTTAGATTGAGTACTGAATGATGAGTAGACATTCTTAAGGCCAAAGAGGCATGAAAGGATGTTCTGAGAATTAGAAACAAGGCAAGCATTGCAGTTAAAACTTGTCAGACTTAAACAAACTTGAGCAAATAAAGGAATTTAATATAAGAGTTAATAAAGGGTTTCAGGGAGATAAAATGCAAACTAGAGTATCTCTGGGGACCTAGGTAGATAGGAAAAGATGCATGGTCTTTTCAAGGTACTACAAAATGGTTGAAACAGGTCCAAGTATTTTCTGCCGTTGTGCTCAGGATTCAAATTCCTGAGAGAGGGTGTGTTTGGCATACCTTGTATTACATGCCTTGACTAGGATGGCCAGAGCACCTTGATTAACATTATCACCAAGACTATACCCAATGGGAGAGGTACAGTTCATTAGAAAAGAAAATCATGGTGTACTTATCAGAAGAAATGGGACTAGATGCTGGTTGAGCAACAACAAAAGGTATCCAGCAGTGTGTCCTCTAATTCAACTGTCATCTCTGTCTGTACCTGGGTCTCTTCCTAAGTTATAATTTCTGCTGATGAGCCTTCCATTGTTATAGCTTCTATCTGGCAACCTCTGCAATGAACTTGGCAGCTGAGCTATAGTAACACTCTCTCTTCCTTGTCTTGTTGCATTCCTAGGAGTAGTAGGCAGGTTTCTACTATTGTCCTTCTCTGGGTTGCCTCACTTTCTCCTGTTGGATCTTTCAGCTCTCCCGACTTATTCCCCCTATTAAATTTCATCTATTGGACATTTGATACAGGCCCTGTTTTCCTAACTAGTGTAGTTTCTAGTCCCTTTGCCAAGGTAATAACTAACAAAAATCAACACAGGGGCCACTTGGCTCAGCAGAGCCCACATATCAAGGTTGCAAATATGGCTATTCCATTTACATACCTGGACTTTAACCTTCGAACATCTAGTCCTGAGCAAGATTGGCAGAGGAAGCTGAAAAATCACAGTTGTGTATCAGGGGCAAAAGAAGTAGCTATTAACTGTAACCAAACATTCACTAAGCTCTTGTTTTGTCCTAAAACTCCATGGGGGGTATTTTAAAAATGAGTTTTCCGTTGACTTGGTTAATTATTATAGACCTTTTCTGGTGACCTTGTCCCTTTTTTGGAAATAAATGCTTTGCTGTTGTTTTAGAATAGAATCATGCTGTGTCTTGGCTCACAGCATGTGTGTGGGGTGTGGTATGTGGCCTCTTAGGGGACCACGTGAGTGCAGGGGGGTGGATTGTGCATGCCTTCACGTCTGGTGACTCCAGTTTAGGCTTTTCATCTCTGATTCCTACATAGGAGAACCACAACCCTAGACAGTGAAGCTGGAGATTTTTGCTGTTTCATCATGCTGATCCTTTTCTCTACACCCTCAAATTCATTTCTGCAAATGATTAGTCATTACTGGCCAAGGGAACTTAAGGCCAGCCAAGGGAGAGACACCTGGGCTGCCATTAGGGCAGGGGTGGGTCTTTAAACTACTAGTCATTCTCAAAGTCCCCAGAAAAAATTACAACCTAATTCAACATAGTATGCTTGCTCTTCAAATGTAGCTTCAGAACAGATTCCTTAGTTTGCCTTCATTCTGTCCACTTACAAACAGAACAATTATCCAAGATCTTTCTTCTTGGAAACTCAGACCTCCACTGCCCCCAGAACATCATTTTTTTGAGATTCATTTGAATTCCTTCAATCTCTGAATTTGGGGTCTACAGCCTTTTGCATGGCTATGGGACCAGTCGCCCTGCTTCTGTAGAATGAGATTAAGCCAAGATCTGCGCCCAGCCACAGCTGGTCTGGCTAACTCAGACTTTGATTCATTTAGGTAAAAGTCCACAGGTATAAGGGCTATGGAGCTAGCCAGTGGTGACTGGCCATAACTATTCTGTTTGGGAGCAGTAGGAAAGGGAGACATGAGTAGAGGTCAACTCATTACTGAACACCTGTTCTGGATTTCTCAAAGAATCCTGACATAGAGATGCCAGAGATTGTCACAAAGGCTCCAGCTATGGCCTCAGGAAAATAAGCCACATATTATAGGCCATATGGCATGTCTAGACCAGAGGTTCTCAAATGAGAGCTTGCATCAGAATCACTTTGAGGACTTGCAGGAGCTCTGCCTTCCCACAGAAAAACCAAAAAGTAAGGAAAAGCTTTCAGAACCAACTTTGTTAGAACTCTGGAAGATAGTCAAGGTTTGCAACAAGCAAGTGAATGCTTAATTATGAAAAATGCAACTTCCAAATAGTAGGAAAGCTTTGTGGGGACTTTTTTTATTTTTTTAGACAGTGTCTTACTTTGTTGACTGGGCTAGAGTGTCGTGGCATCAGCCTAGCTCACAACAACCTCAAACTCCTGGGCTCAAGTGATCCTTCTGCCTCAGCCTCTGGAGTAGCCGGGACTACAGGCATGTGCCACCATGCCCAGCTAATTGTTTTTATATATCTTTTTTTAGTTGGCCAATTCATTTCTTTCTATTTTTAGTAGACACAGGGTCTTGCTTTTGCTCAGGCTGGTTTCAAACTCCTGACCTTGAGCGATCCGGCCAACTCAGCCCCTCAGAGTGCTAGGATTACAGGCGTGAGCCACCGCACCTGGCCTTGCTTTGTGGGACTTTTATTTGCCTTTTCCTTACCATCTTCCCCGTGCAGAGGTAGTCTTAGCCCATTTTCCCATTGTGGGATCTTGGTGCCTGGTTCTGGAGGAAAGGAGACCTTAATTGAAAACTACCAGGTATGTCTATTCTAACCTCTCTGGGGACTACATGAAGGATGGATGCAAGGTGCTCATCTCTGTTTCACCTAACTCAGAACTCAGGCTGGAAAAGCATTTGCCATTGCTTGAAAACATTGCAACTTGAACTAACAACCCACAGATGGTTGGACCAAAATATAACTTTCAAAATTTACAATAGATTGCCTAAGGCCTGGGAAGAAAACCTTGGAAGAGTGTTTTTTTTTTTTTTTTTTTTTGAGAAATTGGACATTCAAAAGCATCATACATACTGGGGAATTTAGAAGGCCACGTGCATTCCTAGGGCAAGGCACACGCTCAGAAAAGAGCTGAGATAGCACTAAGCATTCACCCTGGGCTGATCACTAGCCAATCTGCAAAGACTAGGAGAGGTGTTTGTTTGTTTGTTTGTTCACTTTAAGCTATGGGCGTTGAAGGAAATCTCTGTGAAAACACTAGTAGTTGAATACAAGCTGACGAACAAACACTTCACTGAATGCACACAACATACCAAAACTAATAGAATGCAGCAAAGGATGTACCCAGAGGGAAATTTATAGCTGTAAATGCTTACATTTAAAAAGAAGAGATACCTCAAATCAATAACCTAACTTTACACCTTAAGGAACTAGAAAAAGAAGAGCAAACTAAAATAAAAGTTGGCAGAGGGAAGGAAAAAATAAAGATTAGTTTGGGGAATAGTAGAGAACAGAAAACAAAGGAGAGAATCAATGAAACAAAAAGTTGGTTCTTTGAAAAGATCAGCAAAATTAACAGGCTTTCAGCTATTCTGACAAAGAAAAAGAGAGAAGACACAAATAACTAAAATAAAAAATGAAAGTGGGGACAATACTACAAATCTTATAGAAATAAAAAGGATTATAAAAGACTACTATGAACAGTTGTACACCAAAGTATTGGATAACCTAGATGAAATGGATAAATTACTCAAAACACACAAACTACCTAAACTGACTCAAGAAGTAGAATATCTCAAGAGATCTATAAAAAGTAAACAGATTGAATCAGTAATCAAAAACCTCTCTCAAAGAAAAGTCCAGTTCCCCTGGCTTCAATACTGAATTCTACCACATATTTTTTTTTTTAAAAAATCAATCCTTCTTTTCTAATAAATAAAAGAGGGAACATTTCCTAACTAATTCTATGAAGCCAGTGCTAGCATGACATCAAAGCCAGACAAGACGCCAAAAGAAAATAACAGGCTAATATAATATCTCTTATAAATACTGAAGCAAAAATCCTTAATAAAATACTATAAAACTGAATCCAATAGCGTATTTAAAGCATTATACACCATGATCAGGAAGGATTTATTCAAGGAATGCAAGAGTGTTTTAACATAAGAAAAATCAATCAATGTAATACACCACATTAATAGATTGGGGAAAAAAACCCACATGCTCATTGCCATTGATGCAGTGCCCATTTGGCAAAATCCAAAACTCTTTCATGAAAAAAGCACTCAGAAAACTAAGGATAGAAAAGAAGTTCCTCAACATGATACTGGACATTTAGGAAAAACCATAGCGAATACTAGACTTAATGGTGAAAGACTGTGAGCTTTCCCCTTAAGATTAGGAATAAGACAAGGATGCTTACTCTCACCACCACTGTTCAACATTGTACTGAAAGTTCTAACCAGAGCAATTAGATAAGAAAAAGAAATAAAAGGCATCCAAACTGAAAGGAAAGAAGGAAAACTACCTCTACTTGCAGATAATATGATACAACATATATATAATGCCAAAGAAACCAGAAGAAAGATAATAGAGCTAAGTAAATAATTTAGCAAAGTAGCTACATGTAAAACCAACACATAAAAACAGTTGTGTTTCTATATAACTGCAATGAACAATCTGAAAGAGAAACTGAGAAAAAGAAATTAAATTCCACTTAGTAACATCCAAGAGAATAAAATACCTAGTAATAACTTTAATCTAGCAGGTGAAAGAAAGACTTGTATGCTGAAAATTACAAAATATTGATGAAAAAAAATAAACATCTAAATAACAAATATCCCACGTTCATGGGTAAGAAGACTTAATATTGTTACGGTGTCAATACCTGCCAAGGGCACCTACAGATTCAACACAGCCCTTATCAAAATTCCAGTAGCCTTTTTTTCTTTTTGCAGAAACAAAATAGGATATCCTTAAATTCATATAGAAATGGAGGGGCTCTGAATAGTTAAAATAATCTTCTAAAAGAAGAACAAAGTTGGAGGACTCATACTGCAAATTTCAAATCTTACTAAAAGGCTGCAGTAATCAAAACAGCATGACACAGGCATAGGAAAGAAATATAGATCAATGGAATAGAATTGAGAATTCAGAAATAAACCCATATATCTATGCGCAGTTGAGTTTTGACAAGGGTGTCCAGCCCATTTCAATGGGGAAAGAATTGTCTCTCCAACAAATGGCGCTGGGACATCTGGATTTCTACGTGCAAAAAAGTGACTTTGTACTCCTTACATATACAAAACTATGTTCATATACAAAAACTAACTGAAAGTTGATCAAAGACTTAAATATAAAAGTAAAAGCTATAAAACTCTTAAAAGAAGACATGGGATAAAATTTAAGGACTTTGGATTTCACAATGGATTCTTAGTTATGACACCAAAAGCACGAGTAACAAAGGAAAAAATAGCTAAGTTGGATTTGTTCAAATTTAAAATTTTTGTGCATTAAAGGATATTATTTAGAACTTGAAAAGATAACTCTTGAAAAGATAACTTACAGAATGAGAGAAAATATTTGAAAATCATATATCTGACAAGTGTTTAATATCCAGAATATATAAAGAACGCCTACAACTCAACAACATAAAAAAAAACAACCCAATTAAAAAAATGTGAGAAGGACTTAAAAATAAATTTCCTCAAAGAATATAAAAAAATAAACATATGACGCTGGGTGTGGTGGGTCACGCTTATATTCCTAGCACTCTGGGAGGCTGAGGTGGCTGGATCACTTGAGGTCAGGAGTTTAAGGTTGCAGTGAGATATGATTATGCCACTGCACTCCTTCTCTGTAGCTGGGCAAAAAAGAAAAACGTTTCATGCAATCACAGTTAGAGGAATGCAAGTGAAAATCATGAGATACTGCTTTACGCCTACTAGGATGGCTATAATTTAAGAAAATGGAGAATAATAAGAGTTGACAAGGATGTGGAGAAGTTGGAATCCACATAAATTTCTGGTGGGAATGTAAATTTGTTTAGTTACTGTGGAAAATAGTTTGGCAATTATTCACAAACCTAACCATAAAATTACTACATGACCCAATAATTATATTTCTAGATATATCTCTGAAAGAATTGAAAACAAGTTTCAAGGAGATACTTGTAAACCACTGTTTACTGCAGCATTCATAACAGTCAAAAGGTGGAGGTAACCCTAGTGTCTATGAACATATGAATGAATAATCAAAATGTGGTATATATATGATAGAGTAGTATTCAGCCATGTAAAAGGAATGAAGTTCTGAGACATGCTACAACATGGGTGCGCACTGACAACACTATGATAAGTGAAATAAGCTGGACACAAAAGGACAAATATTTTATGATTCCACTTATGTGAACTATCTAGAAGAGACAAATTTACAAAGACAGAAAATAGAGTAGTAGTTACCATCATCTGGGGAGAGGGGGACAAAGGGAAGTTATTGCTTAATGTTTACCAAGTTTCTGTTTGGGTTGATAAGAAAGTTTTGGAAATAGATAGCAGTGACAGTTGCACAACATGGTGAATGTAATGAATGCTACTCAATTGTGCACTTAAAATGGTTAAACTTGCTAATTTTATGCTATACATATTTGATCACAATATAAAAGAGCGGGGAGGAGGAGGTTGAAATGGATAAGGAAAAAGTTACAACAATAAAAATAACTTCCCAGTTACAAAACAAACCCCCAAACTTGAAAATGCAAACTAATTTATTATGACAGAAAGCAGGTCAGTGGTTGCCTTGGAAGGTAGACATTACAAGGGGGGCATGAGGAAATTTTGGGAGGTAACGAATATAGTGTTATATTAATTGTGGTAATGGTATTCACACACACGCACACACATATACAATCATCCCTTGATATCCATGGGCCATTGGTCCTAGGAACTCCCACTGATACCCAAATCCATGAATGCTCAAGTCCTTTAATATAAAATGGTGCAGTATTTGCATATAACTACATATACCATTCCATATACTTTAAATCATCTCTAGATTACTTATAATACCTAATGAAATGTGAATGTTATGTAAATAGTTGTTATACTGTATTTTAAAAATGTGTATTATTTTTTACTGTTGTATTTTTAATTTTTTTTTGATATTTTAAGTTTGAAGTTGGTTGAATCATTGAATGCAGAACCACAGGTACAGAGGGCCAACTGTATATACATATGTGTGTGTATGTCAAAATTATTTAATTGTACATTTTTAATATGTGCAGTTTATATGCCAATTATACCTCAACAAAGCATTTTTGTAAATTAAAACTTATTAAGAACCAGTTTTATTAAAGACTGGGTCTACATAATCAACAAGATAGAAGGTAGAACTTGTCTCTGCTGTCATGGAGCTCGTACCGTAATAAGGGGAAATAGGCTTTAATCAAATAATCAACTAATCATACAAAACCAATTATAAATTGGGATGTGTTCTAGAAAGAAAAAAGTATGAGGGGCTCTGAAAGCATATTAATGTGGGGCCTATTCCAGTCTGGCACTGATTAGAAAAGGCTTTCCTAAGAAAATGACCTTTGAATTGAGGGTTGGTGGATGAATAGACATTAATTATAGGTGGATTAATGAATATGAAGAGATGGGGAGGGAGCATATTGTCAGTACAGGAAACAGTTTATGCAAAGGCCTCGAGGTATAAAAGAGCTTGGCATGTTTGAAGAACTGAAGGAGGGCCAGAGTCGCTAAGTAATAGGCATTGAGAGAGAGAGAATGGTAAGAGAAAACTCTGAAAAGATAGGCAGGCTTAGATTATGCAGTATCTTATAAACCATATTTAAGATTTAAGTCTTTATATTAAGAATAGTGTGAAATCATTGAATGGTTTTAAACAAGGGTAATGTTATCAGATGTGAACTTCAAAAGGAACACTCTGGCTGCTATGAGAAGAATGAACTGTAGGACAAAAGTAGAGTCAAAGAAACCAATCAGGAAGCTCCTGAAATGAATAGTAGAGGCAAGAGAGTACAGTGGCTTGGTTCATGATGGAGGTAGTGGAATTGGCAAGAGTAGATAGATTTGAGGGTTTTTTTTAAATTTTATTTCAGCATATTACGGGGGTACAAATGTTTAGGTTACACATATTGCCTTTGCCCCACTTGAGTCAGAGCTTCAAGTGTGTCCATCCCCAAGATGGTGCGCACCACACCCTACCATTCCCTCCTCCCCCCTCCCATCTGCCAGACACCTGATGAATGTTATTCCTATATGTGCACTTAACTGTTGATCAGTTAATACCAATTTGCTGGTGAGTACATGTGGTGCTTATTTTTCCATTCTTGGGATACTTCACTTGGTAGAATGGGTTCCAGCTCTATCCAGGAAAATACGAGAGGTGCTAGATCACCATTGTTTCTTACAGCTGAATAGTACTCCATGGTATACATATACCACATTTCATTAATCCACTAGTGTATTGATGGGCACTTGGGTTGTTTCCACATCTTTGCAATTGTGAATTGTGCTGCTATAAACATTTGAGTGCAGGTGTCTTTTTTGTAGAATGTCTTTTGTTCTTTTGGGTAGATGCCCAGTAATGGGATTGCTGGATCAAATGGTAGGTGTACTTGTAGCTCTTTGAGGTATCTCCACATTACTTTCCATAGAAGTTGTATTAGATTTAAGATATTTTTATGAATTAGATGAGAGAATAGGTTTTGAGGAAAAAGTTATGCCTTGCAATAATTCTTATCAAACTACAGGCTGCAAACCAAATGGGCTTTCTGCCTGTGTTTGTAACTAAAGTTTTATTATAAAGTTTTATTATAGTTTTATTAAAGTTTTATCATAATACAGTTTTATGTGTGTATTATCTATGGCTGGTTTGTGCTGCAATGGCAGACTTGAGTAGTTATTACAGAGACTATATGTGGCTATCAAAGACTAAGGTATTCATTGTCTGGCTCTTTACAGAAAAAGTTTGCTAACCCCTGAGCTAGGATGATGACTCTTAGGTACCTGGCTTGTATGACTGGATGATGGGTAGTCAGTGTAGATATAAGGAAAAGAAGGAGCAAGAGAAGAAAGACAGAAGGAGCAGCCTCCAGGGGAAAGAAGTCTGGTAATACAAGAGAGATAAAGTTTGTAGGGGGTTGTCTTAGAAGAGTGCAGCAGGGGTGAGAGGTGAGATCTTAGTAGCCACAGCTTGTATACATATATGTGCCAGAACTGTTTGGACAGCTCAGAGAACTGAATAGGAGGCTGGTAGGAAGGGAAGGAGAGATTCCTTTTTGTGCCAACATCATTTTTTCCAGTGACTTAGGTTAGGGACATTTACAGAAGACATAAAACAGGAGAGGCTATGACTAAATTGGATAATTGTCAGGATCCAAATAATAATGTTTACTGAGTTCCTAGTACAATACAAGCTCTGTTCTAAACACTTGACCTGTGTTGTTTCCTCACAGTAATGCAATGAGGCAGATGTTCTTATTATAGCCATTCTACAGATTAGGAAACTTAGTCACAGAGAGGCAAAGCAAGGATGACACAGCTCGTAAGTAGCAGGAGTAGAATTTGAACCCAGGAAAAGAAGAACTCTGCTCTTAGTCACAACATTATGAACCCTCATGAAGTCAAAGAGAAGCCTAGCCTTGGGAACAAGAATGCATTGTAGAGAAAAAGACCCAAACTACACTTGAGAGTTTCGCCCAGGAAATACACCCCACCCTGCTAGACAGCCCAGGGTTTTCATTAGCAAGTATTCATAGCATTGTGTTTAAGAGAGATATCGTGATTAGAATCAGCATCAGTGAGCATCAGCTCTGAGGTCTGCACAGAGTGTCTTATGGTCTCTTGAATACCTGCACCCCATGCCACAGCACTCAGCCACCGGAGGTGAGCAAAAACTGAAGCTGCAATTCTACCCTTTTCCTTCTCTTTCCGAGTTGCTCCTTTGCCTTTCTGAGGAGATACTTTTCTTTCATCAGGTCCCCAGATGCTAGCAGTCCTCTTCCTCAGCATATCAGCTGCTTAGCTTGAAAAAGCCTCTTCCCTCCTCACTAGACAGGCTGCCTGCCCACTGGCACCTCAGATTGTCTGCCCTCAGCCCAGATTAAGCCACACCTGTTATATTCAAGATTCACAAGGCCACAGGACAGAGAGACAGAGTCACCAAGGCTGCAATTATCAACAGGAGTTTTATTGTCTAGCTTGAAGCTAGGGTCTGAGCCCCCAGAGGGCCAGCGCAGTGGCCTCTTCTCTGGGCAGGGACCCTCCTTTGTGTGTTAGGGAGTCTTTTATAACTCAGTTGTTTACACACTGGTCATGCATCCGCCCCCACAGTGATTCTTACTTCATCCTGCCCCTGATAGGCTCTAACCTGTTCAGGGTCCTAGCTGAGAGACTACGGTTTCCGCATTGTTTGTCTTTCTCCTCTGCATCCCATAATGTACTCATAATGCCTTGCGGTTAGCAAACAAGCAGAAGCTGGAAGGTGTCCATTGTCCTTATAGCCCAGTATCTTACATTCTCCCCTTTCTCTTGGTTCTTACAAGCATTCTTGCTCATATCCAGGGTCTTGTATCTCTTCTATTCCTAAGCTGTTTTCTTTAAGACTCACCCTTTGGTATTGCTGCTGCAGTACCATTAACTGCACAGTGTTTATTCATTCCTTTATGAGAGTGACGAACCTGTTCAGAATACATGGCCCAAAGGTGAGGATGAGCATGAGCACTATTATAGGTCCCAACAAGGTAGATAGCAGGGTAGTTAACCACGGGGAACTGTTGAATCACGACTCAAACCATCCTTGTTGTTGCTCGCGCTCTCGTTTTCATCCAACAAGTCCCTCGCTGACCTTTGCCATGGACTCTCTAACTACCCCAGTATGGTCTGCATAGAAGCAGCACTCCTCTCCTAGGGCCGCACATAGCCCCCCTTGGTGGAGGAATACTAAGTCTAGCCCCCTCCGGTTCTGCAGCACCACTTCGGATAGTGAAGTTAGGGATTTTTCTAAATGGGAGATGGACTCCTCAATTCTGGCTATGTCTTCGTCTACGGCGGCCCTTAAGCTATTGAACCCCCCATGCTGCACTGCCAAGGATGAGATGCCTGTCTCTGCTCCTATTGCCCCCAGGCCAAAAAGAGTAGCTAAGGTTATTGCTGTGAAAGCCTCCCCCCTTTTTTTTTTTATTAAGTTGGAGTCCTTTCCTTCTCTGGTCCAAGCAGCATAGACAGTGTCTTCTTGATGATAGATGACCTTAGGGAACACTAGTACCATAATGCAGTATTCTTCAGACTCATTGAAAACTGATAAGCTTAGGCAGGGGTTAGGCCTGCCTTTGAACAGATCCACCGCCAGTAAGTGCGGGGACCAGCCATTTTATTCCACTGGTCTAGTCTATGGTAGGGTGAACCTCAGCACAAAACTGCATGTGACTAGTGGGCACCTTTCATATGCAGGTTCCATTTCCAGTGACTGTCAGAAGAGTCAGTCTTGGTCTCTTGTGGTCCCATTTACAAGACTTGGGAATTTCTTCTCCTGACTGGCTAAAGGGCGTAGCTACTCCCACTGCTTCATAGAAAGGAGATCTGATATCATAACATAACTAGCACGCCTCGGTGAGGGCTGGTTCAGTATGGTTTAAAGTCTCATATGCTGCTGTCAGCATGTTCCATAGGGAGTCCTCTGTTCCTTCTGCTTCAGGGATGTTCTGACCTCTAGGGATGACCTGACTTACAGTTTCTGCCCCGGCGAGTTGTGGAGAAGAGATAGTTTGTTGCGGGGTTTGTCTGTTCTGCTTTTTCCTTTTTACCTGTACCTCTGGGTTAGGCCCTACAGTGCCCGAGAAGGGAGCCACTTTGAGTTTGATTTGTATTATGGAGCAGAGATATGGCCTTTGATAGAGGCATATTCCCCAAGACAGCCCTGACATCCATCTTTTATCTTTCTTTCCCTCTTCTGTACATTTTACCCATATCAGATTACAGTCTCTGGCATACCTGTCTCTAGTACAAGGTTGGACATAGGACATTTTAATGAAAAGAGGTTGTAGCTGCCATTTCTACTCCCCGTCGTTTGTGGTCACACACCACCATTTGGCACAATAATAACCTCCAATACCTCCACACTGACCGTTTTCCTGAGGGGGCCGGAATCCCGGACAGGCATAAAACTCATTCTGGCTTATAGAGGTCCGTTCCACATCTTCCCTCCATGGTCCAGTTACCCAAGAACTGGGGATTGGGGCAGCAGCGGGGCCTCCCGAGGATATCGCTACTGTCTGTGCTGGTTTTTCTAGGGGACTGACTTTTTCTAAGTTGAAATATAAATCTGGCCACCAGGTGTTTAGTGGCTCTGCCCTTGAGGTGCTATTATATACCTCATGGGTTTCTAAGTTAGTTATTTAACATGTGAGTTTATATGGCAGTTGTGGGTTCTCATTATTAATTACAGCTGCAAAACTTTGATGCAAGAGCAGGATATCCATAATGTACTTGCACATGAAACTTAGAACAATACCAAACCCCATCTTTGCAGCTTAGTCCCAATCTTTGGGGTAACTAGTCCCAGTCTGAGTCCTAGAAGGGCAATCAGCAGTTCTACCAGAATCTGAGTCAATAGTCTCATTTACCCTGCAGATGCCACACGAGTCAGCCTGGTCTTTAGTGGATTTGTGAGGTCCACTGTCACCCTCCATTCGTCCTGCTGTTGCTTCTGCTCATCCTCACCAGCTGGTCTCACGTGGGAGTGGTGGATCCAGATTGCTACCCCGTCAACCTTAAGAGCAGTGGGGGTAACAAGAATAATTTTAAAGGGTCCTTTTCATTTAGGCTCTAGGGTTTTACTGTTATGCCGTTTTACCCACACCCAATCCTCTGGCTGATGATGGTGATACAAGTGTTTAATACTCTCACTCCTTGACCCAGTTGTAAGGTAGATGGCCTGAAGGGCCGGCCACACTTGGCTGTGAACACATTGCAGAGCTTGTACAGCCTGCAGTACCTCTCTAGGGTGTTCCGGGAGAGCCTCAGGGCTCACCCTAGGGATTACAGGCGGAGGGGTACCATACACAATCTCAAAGTGGGTTAGGCCTAAATTGTAAGGGGTGTTCCGGGCTCAGAACAGGGTGAAGGGGAGGAGGGTCACCCAGTCCCCACCAGTCTCTAGGACCAATTTAGTTAAGGTCTCCTTTAGGGTTCTGTTCATTCTTTCTAACTGCCCTGAGCTCTGGGGATTAGATGCGCAATGTAACTTCCAATCCGCCCCCAGTGCTCGGGCTAGCCCTTGACTGAGCTGACTTATGAAGGCTGGCCCATTGTCAGATCCTATGTTCTCTGGCAGCCCGTACCTGGGAATTATTTCTTCCAATATTTTCTTTGCTACTATTAAGGCAGTCTCTCCTTTAGTAGGAAAAGCTTCCACCCACCCTGAGAAAGTGTCTACCATGACCAACAAGTACCTGTACCCATATTTACCGGGTCTTACCTCTGTAAAGTCTATTTCCCAAAATAATCCTGGTTGCCTTCCCTGTTCCCTGGTACCTGCATGGGTCCCTCTGATCCTCCCTGGCAGCATGACCTGGCAGACACGGCAGTTCCGGACAATGTCTTCTGCTATCTTTCCTTGTTATTTGAATCTGATTCGTGTAGTGTCCAGCAACTGTAGCATCTTCCTTTTCCCCAGATGCATCGTCTGGTGCAAGTGTCCTAGTAGGTGGTTCCCCAAGGCTTCAGGAACTACTAGGCGATGTTCTCCATCTTGGAGCCAACCATCCTTACTCTGTGTTACCTGCGGTTTTTCTTTGGCCCAGGTTATGTCTGTGCTGGAATAATCTGGTTGGGGGGCATCTTTCCCATCCCAGGAAATGGCAAGCTCAAATATAGAACATCCATTATTGTTGGTTCCTCTGCAGCCCTTTTTGCCTCAGCGTCTGCAGCCTGGTTGCCCCGGGCTTCAAAAGAATCCCCATTCTGGTGTCCCGGAATGCGGACTACTGCCACTGCTTTTGGCAACAAAATGGCTTCTAGCAGCTGAAGTATTTCAGACTTATGTTTTATTTCTCTGCCCTCTGCCATGATGAAACCTCTCTCTTTATAGAGAGCCCCATGTATGTGTACTGTCCCAAAGGCATAGCGACTGTCGGTGTATACAGTCAGCCTCTTTCCTTGAGCCTGGTGGGGGGCTTCTGTCACTGCCACCAGTTCCGCCTTCTGGGCTGATGTCCCCTGTGGGAGGCGTTATGCCCAGATAAGATTACCTCACTCATTCACTATAGCCATCCCCGCATACCTGTGTCTGTCCCGAACAAAGCTGCTCCCATCGGTGAACCAGGTCAGGTCGCTGTTTGGAAGAGTGTGGTCTTTTAGATCTTTCCTGGCCATCTGGGTCTCGGCCAGGATCTCGAGGCAACTATGTTCAGGCATTTCCGGCTCGGGATACGGCAGGAGTGTGGCCGGGTTCAGGATGGCAGTCGTCCAGAACTCAATGCGAGGAGTGTCCAACAGAAGCCCCTGGTAGTGATTCAGCCTCGTGTTTGTAATCCATCATCCTGGTGGCTGCTTCAGGATCCCCTCTATGGCGTGAGGGGTGGTAATTTGCAAATGTTGACCCAGGGTGAGCTTATCAGCATCTTTGACCAGTAAGGCAGTAGCTGCGATGATTCGCAGGCAAGCCGGCCATCCCGCCGCTACCTTGTCTAGTTTTTTTGACAGGTTCACCACTGGGTGCCTCCAAGGTCCTAGCGCCTACGTGAGCATTCCCTTGGCTATTCCCTTCTTCTCATCTACAAACAGGTGGAACTCTTGTGTGATCAGGGAGGGCTAGGGCTGGGGCCTCTAACATAGCTGTTCTCAAGGCTCAAAAGGCACCCTCCATCTGCACTGTCCATTTCCACGTTTGCCCTGCCTTGCACCCTTCATACAAGGGTTGAGCCTTCTCTGCGAACCCCGGAATCCAGAGGTGGCAGGACCCCACTGACCCCAGGAACTCCCGCACTTTCTGACATGAGGTCAGGGTGGGTATCCCAAGCACAGGCTGTTTCATTGCTCCTGTTAGCCATCTTTGGCCTCCCTTAATTGTATATCCTAATTATGTGAATTCATCCTTGCAAATCTGGGCTTTCTTGGCACTAGCCCTGTAGCCCATTTCCCCTAACACTCTGAGTAAGTCTTTGGTGCTCTCCAGGCAGGTCTGAAGGGTCGGAGCAGCTAATAGTAAGTCATCTACTTACTGCAGCAGGGTCACCTCTGGGTGGTTGGCACGGTACTCACCCAGGTCTTTGTGAAGGGCCTCGTTGAACAAGGTGGTAGAGTTCTTAAACCCCTGAGGCAGTCTTGTCCAAGTCAGCTGCCCCTGGATCATCCTCTCTTCATCCTGCCACTCAAAGGCAAATATTTCCTGGCTGTGTGGCGCCACGGCTAGGCTGAAAAAGGCATACTTTAAATCTATGACAGTGTACCAAATCTGCATTGGATGAAGGGAGCTTAGTAGGGTGTAGGGGTTTGGAACCATAGGGTGGATGTCTAGGACACATGTTTTGACGTCCCTGAGGTCCTGCACAGGCCGATAATCCTTTCCACCCAGTTTCTTCACTGGCAACAAAGGAGTATTCCAGGCTAACTGGCACCTCCGGAGAATCCCAGTGTCTAGGAGCCTTTGAATGTGGGGTGTTATTCTCACTCTAGCCTCCTGGGACATGGGGTACTGTCTAACTCGGGCTGGCTCAGCCCCTGGTTTTAACTCAATGTATAGAGGTGGCCGATGCTTTGCCCACCCTGCACCCCCCATTTCAGCCCAGGCTTTGGGAAAATCGCGGAGCCAGTGCTCTATGTCCTTTTCCTGGCCCCTGACGGGATGGTATATTCTATACTCATCTGCCTGTGCCAAGGTCAAGATTTGAGTGACCTGGGGGCTGCTAATAAGGTTGCCTTTATCATCAGTTATTATTATTCCTTCTTCTTCAAAGTAAATACGGGCTCTTAATTTTGTGAGTATGCCTCTCCCTAATAATGGGGTGGGGCACTCTGGAATGACCATGAAGGCGTGACTCACTTGTCCCCAACTTAAGTCCAACTGTCGCTGTGTAGTTAATTGGTAGGGCTTTGTTCCAGTTGCCCCCTGCATCCAGCTAGTCTTGTTAGACAGTTTTCCCGTGGTCTCAGTAATCACTGAATGTTCTGCCCCTATGTCTACCAGGTAATTGACAGGGCTCCCCTCCACTAGTAAAGTTACCCTGGGCTCAGGGAGTGGAACCAAACCCCGTCCCCTCTATTCATCCTCCATTTGCCGCACCACCATAACCTTCTCGGAGGATTCAGCTCTACACCCCCCCTTCCTCTTGGGGCAATTCCTTGCCCAGTGTCAATGCTCCTTGCAATTGGCGCACTGATCCTTGCCTAGCCTCTCCCTCCAGGGTCGCTCCCTTGACTCTAGCTGACCTCCTCCCATAGCTGCGAGTAGGAACTTGGCTATTTCTTTGTTCGCCCTGTGCACCTCGCCCGCTTGAAACTTTCCATCTTCCAATCTTAGTCTCTGTAACTTCTCTTCGGGCATTTCCCTGCTATGATATACTTTTCCTGCCACTTCTAGCAAGTCCTGTAGAGTTTTCTCGCACAGCCTATCTTTCCTTTGTACCTTCCATCTAATGTATGGGGCTCCCTGATTTACAAAGGCCATCATGACGGCCGCTTTACTCTCTTCTACAGTGGGATCTATCGGAGTGTACTGCCGAAAGGCTTCCATAATTCTCTCTAGGTAAGCTGCCAGACTTTCCTCAGGCCCCTGATGGACATCTCCTACCTTAGCCAAATTTGTTGGCTTCCGTGCCACTGCTCGGAGACTGGCCATCAGAGTCTTGCAGTAGACCTGGAGACGCACCTTACCTTCAGCCTCATTGTAATCTCACGGTGGTCATTCAAAAGGAAAGGTCTGGTCGATGACTCTGGGGTTGATGGTGGGTCTACCATCCTCTCCTGGAACCAGCTTCCATGCTTCCAATTGGATTCTCTCTCTCTCTTCGGTTGTAAAAAGTACCTTAAGCAACTGTTAGCAATCATCCCAAGTGGGTTTGTGTGTAAAAAGGACTCAATCTAAAAGGTTAATTAAATCCCTCAGATTTTCAGAAAAATTTGCATTTTGGGATTTCCAATTGTAGAGGTCACTGGTGGAGAAGGGCCAGTACTGGTATGTCTGTTCCCCATCTGCTCCAGAGGGTCCCGCCGCTCTCAGGGGGAGCGCCTTCATGGGCTCTGTATCTGGAGCCCATCCAGTCCTCTGCCTAGTCCCGTAAGCCGGTTCCCCCGTCAGCGGTTCCATTGTGGCCATAGGCACCGCAGGCATGGGTGCCACCGCCACCAGGGTGGCGGAGTCATGCGCTACAGTGAGGGCCGCATTCGCCAGTGGCGCTGGGAGAGGCACGTGCGGGAGAGGCACGTGTGCGGAGGCCCCCGCCACCAAGGGGGCAGGGTGGAGCACCACCTCCGAGAAATTATAGGGCAGGGGCACATTCCACTCCAACTCTGTTAAATCTGGGTACAGATTTGAGTCCGGCAACATAGGGGAGGTGCCAGCAGAGGGCGGCCCTGTGGGCCGTGAGTCCTGCATCTCGCCTTCTTCACGCCTTTAGCAGCCAAAATCTTGGCCTTTTCCTTAGGGGCAGGCAGGAGGGTCTTTAGCCAGGGTGGTGGGTCCTGGACCAAATCCTGCCAGATCACAATGTAAGGAATTTGATCGGGATGGCCATGGCAGGCAAACACCACCCCTTTTACCTTTTCGATGAGGGAAGCACCAAAAGAGCCCTCCTTGGGCCATCCCACCCCAAACTTAGGCCACTCCCCCTCACAAAGAGTGATAAGCTTTCTTTTTTTAACCTCCAAGGACAGCCCCTGTGCCCTCTCCCTAACATCCTTAAAGTGACTCACGAGGGTAGACAACGGCATCGTCAGGGTTTGTCCCATTCCTGAAAAGAAGAGGAAGTCCTAGACACAGGATAATCTCACTTGCACAATCGCACAGGTGAAAAGACTAGACTGATGAGGCACAAGTAACAAAATGATTAAACAGACGAATAAATGCAAACAAACAAACAAACTAAACAAAAACAATGACCCACCTATTCTGTAATCTCTCCCCGGTCCCCTTCTGACTGAGCCTCCAGCTCCAAGGTCAGCCATGGGGATTCCAAGGAGACCAGCAGACGTCTCCGTCTGGCCTCCACCGGCTACCCACCAGCGTGTCCGCTTAGGTCCTAATGCCCGTCCACTAGTCCAGGGCTCCAATCTATACACCCCTTCCCCGGCTCTGCGTCTTATCCAGCGGTCTGCGGGAATCCTGGACAAGCCCCCAAATGTTATATTCGAGATTCACAAGGCCACAGGACAGAGAGACAGAGTCACCAAGGCTGCAATTATCAACAGGAGTTTTATTGTCTTGCTTAAGCTAGGATCCGAGCCCCCAGAGTGCCAGCACAGTGGCCTCTTCTCTGGGCAGGGACCTTCCTTTGTGTGTTAGAGAGTCTTTTATAACTCAATTGTTTACACACTGGTCATGCATCTGCACCCACAGTGATTCTTACTTCATTCTGCCCCTGATAGTCTCTAACCTGTTCCGGGTCCTAGCTGAGAGACTCCGGTTTCCACGTTCTTTGTCTTTCTCCTCTGCATCCCATAATGTACTCATAATGCCTTGCGGTTAGCAAACAGGCAGAAGCTGGAAGGTGTCCATTGTCCTTATAGCCCAGTATCTTACACACCCTGGCTGTTTGTACTGGCTGCCCTTTCTCCCCACTTTCAGCACCATTGAGAGGCCAGGCAGACAAGTAGCAAAAACAAAACAACAACAACAACAACAACAAAAAAAACAAACAACAAAAAAACAACCCTCCCAGTAATAAGATTTGAAATACCTTACTAGTCTGGGTTGCAGGGGGAAAGTTCCAGATACCACCTCCACTCCTGTCCCTCACCCCTCACTACCTCACACACTACCATCCACACAGAAGCTCATATGCTGTCCTCATTTCAGGTCATTTTCCTATTCACGTTCCTCTTCTTTTCCGTTAGATTTGCTGGAATGTCTCTGCTTTGCCCGAGGCTCATTCTGCCTGCACCTCTGAAGCTTCCTTCCTGGCTACTATTCCTGAATCAACCATCACCTGAAGTACTGCTTGGAGCTAGTATTGCTCTGGTTTTCCACATCTGTGTTTAGATTGGAGGTTTGATCCTTTTTTTTCTTTTCTTTCTTTCCTTCCTTTTATTTCATCATATTATGAGGGTACAAATGTTGTTAGGGTTACAAATATTGTCCCTGCCCCCTCGCTCCCCCCGATGTGCCAGAGAATCAAGCGTGTCCAATCCCCTGGTAGTGTGTACCGCACACATTATGTAAGTACACACCCTTCTCCTCCGTCCCTCTCCCGCCTGCTCACCACCCGATGAAAGTGTTTTTTTTTTTTCTTTTTTGTTTGTTTGTTTGTTTTTGACATTTTGGTTATGTTGTGTATCTTTGCCTCTCCCTAAGAAGGGTTTGAGTTATGCCCTTCCCCTCGAAAATGCTCACCACATGCCTAAGATTGGCCCCCTGCCCCCGAATCCCTGGTGAACATTAACACCATTTGAGAACCATAGTTTTAGTACCAATTTGATGTCGTACCAATTTTTCAGTCAGTACCAATTTGATGTCGAGTAGATGTGGGGCCCATTTTCCATGTCTTGTGTCACCTCACTTTGGATAATGGGCTTAAGCTTAATCCAGGATAGCATAAATGGTGCTAGCTCATTGTCGTTTCTTACAATTGAGTAGTATTCCATTGTGAGCATATATCACATTTTATTTATCCACTCATGAATTGATGGGCACTTGGGTTGTTTCCATGACCTTGCAATAGTGAATTATGCTGTGATAAACATTTGGGTGCAGATGTCTTTATAACAGGATGTCTTATGCTCTTTTAGGTCCTTTTAAATAGTCTTTTCACCTCCTTCTCTTCCCTCAGGCCATCTCCTCTTTTCTCAACATGTAGTATATTCTAATTTTATGGGCAAGGGCTAGGCTAAACAGAACCCCTTACACTTCTGAGAAACCAGAGAACATATGTGGGGGCCAAGTGTCATTTCTGCCATTGTCAGCCCTGCTTGCCTGCCTGGCAGCCTTGAAGTCTCTTTAGCATGTCTAGTATGAAGTACACACCCTAATTCAAGGACTTTAACAATTCATATGAATCACATTTATAAATCTAAGATTCTGAACATCATATCGTGTCTATACCAAGGAAGATGGTGGTACTGCTCAGGCTAAACCTCCAGCCAGAACATGATGGTGTGGCCATATTGGGTATTAAAATATTGAAATCCTTCCATATGGATTAGTAAATGGCAGTAACTCAGAACTCTCTAAGTGTCTCATCTGTTACCCTAGTGATGTCCTGGACCCTTGACCTCTCCACAATTCACAAATTAGTGGATTAATGCCAGGCCCAACAGAGAGCCTTTAGGACCTGCTTCAGTGCTCAGGCCATTCTGTTGGGTCATTTCTATACATTAATGGGCTGTTAAATATGTCCAGATATTACCTAAATGCTTGCATAAATACCCCATTTCCTGCTCTACTCCATGCCATCTTCAACACACCAGTTGAAGATGAGAGCAGTAATTAGGAAAACCACTTTATAAA
Organism: Mirza zaza; assembly: GCA_008750895.1. NCBI lineage: Eukaryota > Metazoa > Chordata > Mammalia > Primates > Cheirogaleidae > Mirza > Mirza zaza. Next base: position 19,581 of record VSMD01136685.1, on the reverse strand, counting down.
AAGTAGTAATAAAATAAAACCCTCTGCTAAGTGCTTTATATGCATTAGCTTATTTAAGCCTCATTAAGACCCTATGTAGTAAATACCAATATTGCTACATTTTACGCTTGGGAAATGAAATCAGAGAGGTGAAATGATTAACCCAAAGTTTCACAGACAGCATGGATCAAACCCATGTTACCTAACTCCATTTATATGAAGTTTCCAGAATAGACAAATCAATAAACACGAAATAGATATGTACACTTTAAATGGGCAAACTGTATGGCACTTGAATTACATAGCAATAAAATTATTTGTGAGAGAGATATAGAAATGAAAGAGAGAGATGAGGGAGAGGGAGAGAGAAAGAGAAACATGTGTCTGGCAGGGGAACAAGAATGACAGAGGTAGCTGTGTTAAAATATGTGAAGGACATTGCTGAGAATAAGGAGCAGTCCTGTCGGGGTGGTGGTCCTCAGGGCAGAACTGGGGTGAGTAGGAGGAAGTCACAGGGGAGCAAGATTGGCTCACCAGCAGGAAGAACATTCTGACAAGTGGAATCCTGTGCCTGCAGAGACAGGGAGCTTCCAGGTCCATCCCAGTTCACTTGAAAGCTGGGTGGCTGGGGAGCACTTGGCAGGAAGGATGCGGAGGGGAGTCCTGTGGCAGGTAGAGAGGATGGGAGCAGGAGACCAGAAAGATTTTCTAGCTTGAGCCTGGTGAGGGTCTGGAGGGAGAAGGACTGGCAAAGTGGGACAGGTGGGCTTCAGGCCCCTTTTGCACCTGACACGCTGGTACCTAAGGTTGGCTCTGTCTGTCTCTTGGCTGCCCAGCTTCAGCCCTGCTTGCTTCCTGGGTGGCCAAGGGCAGCCAGTTGGGCCTGGGATGGCAGACTGAAACCTCTGCCTCCCAAGTCACATGGGCTGCGTCTCCAGCAGCAGTCAGGGTCCCAAGTCCACACTTTAACCTATTCCCCTGCCTACCATCCTCAATCTGAGGTTTAATCCGGATAGCAGAATGGACTCAGGCTGTGACAGGCTTTGGCTTTTGGTGTTATTGCCTCTGATTAGATCTAGGAAATCCTGTTCACTTCATGGGAATATTCTCTGGGCTCCTTGGGGTTGTGCAGCAATGTTAGGAGCATGTGGGTGAGGGAGAGGCAGGGAAGAAGATGAATTTCCTCCAGGTTAAGAGTCTGGGTGATGAAGGAGCTCAGGAAAATTTACTCCAAAATATGTCTCCTTGGTATAAAAAGTATTTTCAATTACAGGCCCTTTGAGATAAAAAACCATTGGAAGAGTTTTTCTCTCTATTTGCATAAAACACACTGGCATATCAAAAGAACAATTGACCTCCCTACCCCTCTCTGTTAACTCAGTATATTGCAGGAAAAAATGATTTAAAAAAGCAACCAGCGTGAGTTGATTTTTGTGAGAGGTGAAAAGTGTGGATCTTGTTTCAGTCTTCTACATGTGGCTATCCAGTTTTCCCAGCACTATTTATTGACTAAGGATTATTTTCCCAGTGTATGATTTTGTCTGCTTTGTTGAAGATTAGTTGGCTATATGAAGATGGTTTTATATCTGGGTTCTCCGTTCTATTCCACTGGTCAATGTCACTGTTCTTGTGCCAGTCCCAAGCTGTTTTACTTCCTATAGCCTTGTAGTATAGTTTGAAGTCTGGTAAATTGATACCTCCTATTTTGTTTTTATTGCCTAGGATTGCTTTTGCTATACCGGATCTTCTCTGGTTCCATACAAAGTGTAAAATTATTTTTTATATATCTGTTAAAAATGATGGTGGCGTTTTGATAGGGATTGCATTGACTGTAGGTCACTTTGGGTGGTATAGACATTTTAACAATGTTGATTCTGCCGACCCATGAGCATGGTATATTCTTCCACCTGTTTCCATCCTCTGCTTTTTCCTTCTTCGATGTTTGATAATTCTCACTGTAGAGGTCTTTTACATCCTTAGTTAGATATATTCCTAGGTACTTTATTTTCTTTGTTGCTATTTTGATTGGAATTGAGTCTTTGATTTGGTTCTCACTTTTATTGTTGTTGGTCTATATGAATGCCTCTGATCTTTGTGTATTGATTTTGTATCCTGAGACTTTACAAAATTCATTTATCAATTCAAGGATTCTCTTGGTCGAATCCTTGGGGTTTTCTAGGTATAATATCATGTCATCAGCAAAGTGTGAGAGTTTGATCTCTTCTTCTCCCATTTGGACACCCTTAATTCTGCTCTCTTGTCTGATTGCTGTATCAAGGACTTCAGCACTATGGTGAATAGAAGTGGAGATAGTGGGCAAACTTTTCTTGTTCCAGTTCAAAGGGGGAATGCTTTCAATTTTTCCCCATTCAGTATGATATTGCTGTGGGTTTGTCATATATGGCTTATACCTTTTTTAGGTATGCCTCATCTATGCCTTTTTTTTTGAGTGTTCTTGAATCTTAGCTGTGAAACTATTTGAGTTCTAGAGGAAAACATTGGAAATACTCTTCTAGACATTGGCCTAGGCAAAAGAATTTATGAAGAAGACCCCAAAGGCAATCACAGCATCAACAAAAATAAATAAATGGGACCTGATCAAATTAAAAAGCTTCTGCACAGCCAAAGAAACTGTCAAGAGAGCAAACAGACAACCCACAGAATGGGAGAAAATTTTCGCAAGCTACACATCTGATAAAGGGCTGATAACTAGCATCTGTTTAGAACTCAGGAATATCAGCAAGGAAAAATCAAACAACCTTATAAAAAATAGGCAAAGGACATGAACAGAAGCTTCTCAAAAGAAGACAGAATAATGGCCAACAAACCTATGAAAAAATGCTCAACATCTCTAATCATCAGGGAAATGTAAATCAAAACCACAATGATATATCACTTAACTCCAGTGAGAATGGCCTTTATCAAAAAGTCCCCAAACAATAAATGCTGGCGTGGATGTGGAGAGATAGGAACACTCCTACACTGCTGGTGGGACTGCAAACTAGTTCAACCTCTGTGGAAAGCAATATGGAGATACCTTAAAGCGATACAAGTGGATCTACCCTTTGATCCAGTAATTCCACTACTGGGCATCTACCCAAAAGATCAAAAGTCACTTTATGAAAAAAGACACCTGCACTCGAATTTATAGCAACACAATTCACAATTGCAAGGTTGTGGAAACAACCCAAGTGCCCCTCAATTCATGAGTGGATTAATAAAATGTGGTATATGTATACCATGGACTACTACTCAGCTTTAAGAAACAATGGTGATATAGCACCTCTTGTATTTTCCTGGATAGAGCTGGAACCCATTCTACTAAGTGAAGTATCTCAAGAATGGAAAAACAAGCACCACATGTACTCACCAGCAAATTGGTACTAACGGATCAACACTTCATTAGACATATAGGAATAACATTTATTGGGTATCAGGCAGGTGGGATGGGGGAGGAGGGTATGGGTATATACAAACACAATGAGTGAGATGTGCAACATTTGGGGGATGGACACACTTGAAGCTCTTACCCGAGGGGCGAGTGGGGACATGGGCAATATAGGTAACCTTAACACTTGTACCGCCATAATATGCTAAAATTAAAAAAACAACAACAACAAAAAAAAAACGAAAGCAACCAGACCTGGGCCAAATCATTTTAGATATACTTCCTGTCTTTCATGTTAATTTAGTTAGTTTACAAGTGAATCTTTTTCCCCCATCCATTCATCCTTCCTAACAACCATTTATTGCCCCTAAACAGAATGACTTATGCTGTTCACCTCTTCCCCCCCTCTACAAAGCAAGTATAAAAATATCTGGATGCCATTGGGATATTGAGTAATCACTCTGTAATTCTCTCCATGCACATGGTAAAGAAACATCTCTCTTTCATTAATTTGCCTTAATTGTGAGTGATCTTTCAGCAAACTTTCAGGGGAAAGGGAAAGTTTCCTCTCAGCCCTACTATGCCTGGCCCCATTATGTGGCAGCTCAGGTCCTTCTGCCCAAGCATTCCTAGTCCTTCCTGACTATGCCAGATAGTACCATGCCCCCACAAGTGTAGAAGAGACATCTCTCTTCCATGACATGGTATAACTGAGTAGTCCTTTTTGAAGCCCCTAAATGGTGAGGGAGATCTTATTGAGAACTGGCTTGAGTATGGGGAAGGGAAGATCTGAGGCTATTGTTACAGTATCCCAGAACCCCAGAAACAGACTCTAATATGTATTTGAGTACAAACCCATAGGACATTCTGCCTCACAGTCTCTTGTGTGAATCACACATAGGAAAGTCATCTGTGTTCCGTGTTAGAGATATACTTCCCCAGGCCCCATCATAGATCTAATAACCCAGAATCTCTGGGAATCTGCACTCTTATCAAGCTTCTTGAGGTGTTTCTGAAGAATACTTAGGTATGGGAAACAGTTCTGTAGGTAATTTAAGGTGAAATGGCATAAGAACTATTTACTTCCGCCCCTATATCCCCTATTGTTGCAGCTTGGAAAGCAGAGGCCTCAGTGAGTAAATGACTACTTGTTCAAGGTCATATAGTGAGCTAATGACAAACCCAGAATAATTAACCATGGTGCTGTTTCCTGGTCCAGAACTTCTCTCTCTCTCTCTCTCTCTCTCTCTCTCTCTCTCTCTCTCTCTCTCTCTCTCTCTCTTTCTCTCTCTCTCTCTCTCTCCATAGCCAAACATTTGTTAGATCAAAGAGTGGAGGAAGTGTCTTGAATAAGGGTCAAATATTATACTGCATTAGGATCATGTATCCTGAATGGGCTATGCGCATTCTAGCCTCCAACTCTTTACTCAATTTGCTCCCTTACCTGGAGTACCCTCTTTCCCTCCTTCCCTGCCATTTCCCTTTTCAACCTTTGCAAATCTTACCATCCTTCAAGGTCCAGAACTCCAGTCCACTTTTGCCTTCCTGGGGTCTCTGGGGCTACTCATATGGTCTTTTAGTATATTTTGTAATGAAACCTAAGGGTTTGTTTTATCTTCCTAACTAGACATAAAGGGCTAGGTTTCCATTTCTTTGTGTCTACCACAACCCCCTTCTCCTGAGGCTACGACCCAAATAGGGGCTCAGGAAATCCACATTAAAATCCAGTTGATGATCCAGTGGATGTAGTACAAGCCAGTCAAGCATTTAGCCAGTAGCTATAGTGACATATTTTTGTAACAGAAGGAATAGCCTGAAAAAAGGGTAAAATGTTTTACCAGCTCTCTCTTTAACCCCCGCCACCACCACCATACTCTTTTTGGGAATTAAAACCTGCATCCCTGTCCAAGGCCAGTTATCAGAGGGGCAGGGGAGTGTCCTTTGTTTTTTTGTACCACAGAAGATGGCTCAATGGAATTGTCCAGGCAGAGGTCATGAGATTGTCTTTGATGGAGATGGGGTCTTCGACGGAGTTGGGGTCAATCAGAACCATCAACTATAGTTAAACAGCAATACCCTGAAGCTGAAAACCAGCCATTTAAAAGCTCGATATTTTTGCTTATAGTGAGGACAATGGTACTTTAAAATGTGAATCTGACATTCTCCTCATTTGCTGTCAAATTAATAAACATCTCTTTCCTGCTCCTCAAACCACTTGTCCTCATTCTTCTGAGGTAGCTTTGGGGACAAGTGTCGAAATTTCCATAACATTTTTGTTGCAATAACATTAAAATTATTTAAGATGTATAGCATAGCTTTAACTTCCAGTCAGAGGTTCCCAAGGCTCTCCAAACTGCATGGAAGCCTTGCTAAGCAGCCTTTCTGTTATTAAACAGTCAATGAACTGTTTGCATGGCCATTCCTATGCCAGTCACCATGGGCATTACAAAACAACAAGAAAATACTATACTTCCTGCTCCAATTTCCATATGGGAAAAATGTCTGTATCCTGCACTCACTGTTGTCTGTGGTTCCAATCCAGGCATTATATGTTGTTGCACTCAACTGGCCTCCTTTGTATTGCTCCCTCAGTCCAGTCTATCTATAAATCTCTCCCTCTCTTCCTTCACTATCTCCTTCATACCCTCACCCTCAAACTTCAGTCAACAGCTGCCAGCAGTAAGGGGCTCTGAGAACTCAAGTGGAGATTTTCCAGACATTTTGCAGTTTCCTCACTGTTAATAAATGTTTCTTGCTCACTTGAAGTGATTGGATTCCTCTTGCTGTCAGTGAGGCTAGGTGGACGAGGCACTTGCCCTAAAGCAGACCAAAGAGGGCCCACAATCTGAGCAAAATTCAGCCCTCTTTGCCTCTGGAAATCCTAGCATGTATGAACTGTAATGTCCTCAGGCACTTCCCATTCACTAGCATAGGAATTTTAGGGCAATGTGTGGTTATTTCACTCCCTCCTCCCTTCCTTCTTAGGAACCAGAATTGCTGGACTGCTGCTTAAGTCCTTGTCCTCCTCTCCACTCCTCTCTCTCACTCATGGTGTCCAAATCCCTCATTTTCTCTGTGCCTTGCTCACTCCCCTCTCTCAGTGGAGACCTAAGGTACACAGGACAGAGCCTTTTCCTGAGTCTTCACAGGTCCTTTCTTTCTCCTTACCATGGTGATTGATGTAGTCTGTTTCTTTTGGTGCCCAGGGATTCTTCCTGCTAAGTCTTGACTACCTCCTGGTCTCTTATGGGAGTAAATGCCAGATAACCAGAAGACTTTGTAGCCCACAGCCTGCATGAAGGAATCTGTCTACATAGCACCATGCTAACACATAATCTTTAAGTTGTGGGCCTCTTAGCACTTGAAGGGTCATCCCTAGTTGACTTCTCCAGACTTTTGGGAGTTTGCTACTCACTTGTGAGTGTGAGGCTAAGCTACACTGAGCCTGAGCTTCAGGGCCTAAATAAATGATTTGGTATATTTACTAAGTCTAGTTCTAGGCAGCTACACTATGCTGTTCAGATGATAGAGCACTTCTACATCTATTGCCTTATTAAATCTTCACAATAATCTAGTGAGATAAATATTCTTATTCCCTCTTTATATGTGAAAATATTAAAGCATAATAATAACATAAATGAGTAACATTTGTCAAGCACTTGCTATGTACCAGACAGTATTCTTAGCACTATGTACACATTAACTCATATTTTCATCACAACAGCCCTGTGATCTGGTTATTACAACTGTCCTAATTTTTAAGATTGGGAAACTGAAGCCCAGAAAGGACAAGAGACCAGTACAAGGTCACACATCCAGTAAGTTGTAGTGCCTTATTTTGAACACAGACAGCCTGGCTCCTATGTATATCCATGTATATAAACACTATCCTGTTTGGACATAAAAAGGTTGAAAGTTTAATTCAATCACTAAAAGCCTCCAAAATCATTACATGATAAATACCAGGCTTGACACTGGGGTTTCTGACTCCAAATTCTCTACTCTTTTCATTATGCATTCATTTAATCACTCATCCAATAAAAATTTTTAATCACTGCTATGTGCCAAACACTGTACTATGTACTGGGCATAAAATTGCTGCTCATAAGGACCTCCAAGTCTAGAGGGGGAGATATAAAAAAAAAAACCCAAAAGCAAAGCACAGCATGGTGACCACGAGCATGGCTGTCATGCTCAATGTATTTGAGCTCAAATCACAACACCACTACATATTAGCAGTAAGACCTGAAACTTGATATTATCACCCACAAAATGGAGATGATAATATAAGTTAACTCCTAATAAGATTGTTGTGGTGAAGGCTGAATAAATCAATACTATGAACTTAGAAAGGTGCTCAGCATGTAATGTGTTCGATGCTATTATTATTATTATTATTATTGCATATTTCTATGTTCCCTGATAGAGTGCCAATAGCTAAGAGAAGGTTCTGAGCCAGTGTTTGAGGAAGAGCCAGAGAATACAGAAGGAAAGGGCTAGAGCAAGCAGGGCCTTGAATACCATGCACTGTGCCAAGCTATGTAGCAGAACGGGCTTGGACCGGGGTCTGTAAAGAGATGGTTGACCAATACCTACATTCTACCACTTTAAAAGAATAACGGGCTGGTAGTCAACATGTACAAGTGATCTAGTGCCCCCACAATGCAGCAAACCATTGTTTGTTTATTTTTTTTTAAGAATCTGCTTTTACAGAGTTCCTGAGTAAACAGCAGAAGAATGAGCTACAGCCTCAACTGTATCTTGAGGACAGAGTCACATCTCCTGTGATAATCCCTTCTCCAAGGAAAGGCAGGAAACGAAGTCTTGGACTTTGACATTCTAGCAGTTTTTTTAATATACCTTCCACCAAGAAGAAAGAAAGGAGAGGATGCAGCAATTTCTCAATTATACCCTGCCATTTTTACAATCCTCTTTAAAAAGTCCTCTGATAGTTGATTTTAGGGGCCAGCACATTCTTCCCTTTCCACCTCTGTGCTGGTCCTTTTCCCTTCCCCCAGGGAAAAGTAATTAAACGTTTTCTTCCTATCCTAATCTCTGTTGGGAGAAATCTTTCTCAAAACCCACGTGCATAGGCATCACCACCCTAACAATCATGTGGTCCTAATAAAGCATGCCCTGCAAACTGCCAATTTATGACCCCAGCTTAGACAAAGGAAGTAGTGTCTGCACTGAGATTTGAATAATAATAGCAAACACTTCTATAGAAGTTACTGTGTATCAGATACTCTTGTAAACAATTTAAATGTATTAACTCATTTAATCTCCATAACAAGTCTATTAGGTAGGCACATTTATTAAACCTATTTTATAGATGAGGAAACAGGCCCAGAGAAGTTAAATAATTTGCTTGAGGACTCACAGCTAATAACCATAGCTGGAATTTAAACTCAGGTAGCCTAGGTTCAGAGCTCCAAACTTCCTGTCCTCAGCCCTTACTAAAAGATGAATAAAGGTGGCCAGATAGTGAGAGAGCATGCCATGCAGAGGAAGAAACACGTGTAAATATAGAGGCCTAAAGATTCTGAGGGATTCTTGGGTCAATAAACAGTGTGGTAAGTGGATGTGAGGGAGAAATGTCCCATTTCCCCCAAAATTTTGCTGAAAGATTAAGGCAGATTAATAAGAGGAATAGGTTTATTTACCATGTACACAAGGAGAATCACAGAGAATTACCCAATATCACAATGAGATCCAGATATTTTTATACCCTTCTTTTAGAGGGGAGACGGAGATGAAGATCATAGGTAGTTCTTTTTAGGGGCAATAAATGGTTGCTAGGGAGTATGAATGGATGGGGGAAACAGATTGACTTGTATATGATTCTCTTTGCAAGTTAAATTAACCTGAGAGACAGATATTATATTTAAAATGATTTGGGCCAGGTCTGATTGCATTCTTGATTTTCTTTCCTTCAATATAGTGAGATTACAGGGAAGGGAAGGGAAGCCCATTGTTCTTTTGATGGATCCATCTGGTTATGCAGACAGAGGGAAAGCCCCTTCCAAGGGACTGTTGATCTGTAAGGACCTTTAATTCAAAATACTCCTTATACCAAGGAACCATATTTTGGGATGAAATTTTCTAAGCTCCTTCAGTTTACTTCTGGAATAGCAGGTGTCTGTTTTGAGGTAATGGTGAGAGGAATGGGTAGAGCAAGGTCAGGAGATGGATGGAGAAAAATGAGGCCAGACAAAAAAATCAACAAGGTCTTGTATGCCATGCAAAATCTTATTCATTCATTGGATAGACATTGAGTAAGTACTTGCTGTATGACAAACACAAGGCATTGTACTAAGTGCCCAGATAGATCTAGACACAGAGTATTTGTGGTGGCGGTGGTGGGGTGGTGGAGGGCCCAGAGAAGGGGCCTCAAAATCAGCATGAAGGAGTCTGGGAACACTTCCCAGACAAGTGATTGGATTGACCTAAGTCTTAAAGGATAAGTAAGAGTTGGCTGAGCAAAGGAGATAGGAGAGGATATAGCAAAAAGAGGGAACAGGGTATACAAATATATTTCTGAACCCAGGATAAAAATGGCTTTCCTTCTTGTTTCAAGTTTTCCTCATCCTTTCTGTCCTCTCACCCCTTCACATGTTACAGTGAGAAATAGAAAGCCAGAAAAGAATCAGACCAAGAGTTGTTCCACAGGATTTCCATGTTCTAGCATACCTAGCAGAGGCAAGGTGGTAAGGGTATAAATTTGGACTTAGCATAAGTGAGTTTTGACTTAGGCACTTTATCCACATTAACTCCATTTAACTCCAATCATCACATCAACCCTGCAAATTTTTCTGTTTAATCCTTTATCCCTATTTTATAGATGATGAAATGGAATCTCAGAGAAGTGGTTTCACCTACGTGAAGTACTTTGTTAGTAAATGAAACTATTTGGGGTTTAAACCCAAAACTGTCTGACTCCAAAGCCTATGTTCTCATGTTCTCAATCTCCAAGAACCTTCTCTATACTGAAAACATGCTGTATTTTAGTAGCAATAGCTAAAAATCATTTATTATAAGCTCAGTCTACAATTTCAAACTGCTAGCCTCAACATGTAATATCTCTGAGCCCTTTGGCTTTGGGAAATTACTATTGTTCACCAATATTAAGCTCCTTTCTACTTTCAGTAATACAGGGGTATTTTATTTTACCTCTTTGCCACCTTGAAGTTAGATGTGGCCATATAGCTTGATCTTACCAACGAAAGATGAGTGGAAGTGATATGTATCCTCCACTGGCCATCAAGGGGCATGTAGAATGAATGAATAAAAAATATATAAATACTTTCATTGGTTTAAACCACTAAAGTTCTGGGATTCTTTGTTGTCTCGGCATAGCCTATTATATTATGACCAATACAGAGGCGAATGCTCTCTATCTTAAGGAATTGTTGTATCAATGGAATAATGGAGGCATAAGTGCTTTATAAATGCTGAGGCTGTGTGCCCATGTCATATATTATTACTTTCCAAGTGGTATATCTGAATTCAGGTCCTGTTGATATGTGTCCTAATGGAATTTCACTATACAAAAGACACATTGTATCTTTTTATATTATGGGGAGATAATTTTCTTGTTTACATAGCATTCTTATGTGGGTAACTTTCCTTTTATGGATAAGGAGGGAACCAACACTGAGAACTGAAGTCAATTTCTCAGAGAGGATGGGTAACTAATAACCAGACACTCTGATCAAAATAGTTACTACTACTTCTATTTTATTTCCCCTTCTAAACTCAGAGAAACAATTTAGGAGGATCCAATCCTACTCTTCCCAGATAGCAACTCTGGCTTCTACCTCTCCTAGAACATAGGAAAAGCTGGTGATCCTAGGCCTGATAGTTCTAAGCCAATAACCCCACAGAAGCTTACTTGGAAACATTGGCCTGAAAGGGCTGGTAATAACATTTGTCAAGTGAGGTGGCTTGGACGGTTTATGAACATGGGAAAAATCCAACCCACCCCCAGGCCAAGTAATCCTGCCCTCTGACCTAGTAATCTCACTCCTGACATTCAATTCTAGGGAAAAAAATTCAATGGAAAAATTAGGTTATATTTATGAATATTTTTATAATAGTAAACATAAAGAAAACATCTAAAACTCAATAGAAAAGTAAAGGATACATGAGTTTAAAATGATAGTTATAAAAACCATACAGAAACATGGAAATATATGTGAGAGGCAAAAAAACTATGCACAAATAAGCCAAATCTGTTATCTGAGTCCACCTACTCTGTAAGTGGTAAAGCTGGGACTTTAAACCAAGTAATACAGTATTAGGGTCTGTGGGTGCTTTAGTCTGCTAGGACTCCCATAACAAAATATCATAGACTAGGTGGCAGAAACAACAGATATTTATTTTCTCACTATTCTGGAGGCTGGAAAGTTCAAGATCAAAGTTCTGGCAGAATTTGGTTTCTGTGAGGGCTCTCTTCTTGGCTTACAGATGGCTGCCCTCTTGCTGTGTCCTCACATATAAAAGAGCAGGAAGGAGGAGGGAGAGAGAGAGAGAGAAAGACAGAGACAGAAAGAGAAGAGAGAGAGAGAAAGAGAGAGATAGAGATTTGTTGTCTCTTCCTCTTTTATAATGACAAAACTTCTCAGATCAGGGCTCCACCCTGATGACCTCATTTATCTTAATCACCCCCTTAAAGGATCCAATGTAGCACACAGGGTGTTAGGGCTTCAACATATAAATTTTAGGTGACACAATTCAGTCCAGAGCATTCTGCCCCTGGACAACTAAAATTCGTGTCCTCATAGTATGCAAAATATATTCATTTTATCCCAATAGTCCTAAAACTCTTAACTCATTTCAGTATCAACTCTAAAGTCTAAAGTCTCATAAAAATATCAGCTAATGGGTGAGATGGGATAGACTTGAAGTATGATTGATCCTGAGACAAAATTCCTCTCCAGCTGTGAACCTGTGAAACCAGACAAGTTATGTGCTTCTAAAGTACCATGGTGGGACAGTCATAAGACATTTCCATTTCAAAAGAAAGAAATATGAAACAAAGAAGTGGTAAAGATTCCCAATCAAATACAAATTTTATTAGATCTTAAGGCTCAATAATAATCCTCTTTGGCTTGATACTCACCTTCCAGTCCCACTGGGGCAGTGGATCCACTCCATGGCTTTGGTCAGAAACTGTGAAACAAAGTTTTATCTGTGTTGAAACTGAGGCAATGGCCTCACCCTTTGAAACATAGGAGGATGACTTAATGATCTCTTTTTACATAATTTCAAAATATTAAGGTAGTACAAATATTTTTGTTATATGAATACCTTCTATAATGCTTATATAGAGGCTTTTAGTGTGCCCACCATACAAATAGTGTTCATTGTACCCAAAAGGTAAGTTTTTACCCCCACCCTTCTCCCCCTTTCTTGATTTACAATGACTTTACATCTCTTTGTGCCCATGTTTAGCTCCCAATTATTAGAGAGTACATGTGCTGTTTCTTTTTTCATTCCTGAGCTATTTCACTTAGGATGACAGTGATCTCTGAATTGCCTTTGGGATGGGTCATTCATCTCTTCTCTTGAAGAAAAGTGTAATGAAGAGTACAACTGAATAGCTCCATGGTCTGGTATGGTAGCATCTAGGAAGTCCAATAACCTGCCTTCATTTTGTCTCATTTTTTTCCGTCATCTTTAGGCACACCTGGCAGTGTTCCTGCCAGTATAATTCCATCTCTAGAAAAGCAACTTCTAAGCCCTGCCGAGTCTTTGAAAAGCCTTTCATGTTCCTGCAACCTATTCACGAACTGCATTGTTTCTCCTCAACCTCAGGGATGGTGGAGATCAAGAACCCCCCTGGGAACTACATGGTCCCTCATAAAGCTTGGGACACTCAAGTACTCCACCAGGGGGATCAGAGACTACTATGAACGCAAAAAAAAATCTCAACAGCTGGCTCTATCACACAAACATCAACCAATAACAGAGAGAACATTTATATAGCTTATCATAGTGTCTTCAAACTCAAGCAAACAGGGCCTGGATGATTCACACTCACAAGTACCACCCACCATCACTAAGAGTAAGCTGGGGGAACTAACTGATTACACACTGTTGGGAAGAGATAAATACAGCAGGTGAGAGGTAACCCGAGAGGTACACCAAACCTGCTAGAACATCCCATAGGCAATTCAGGACCAGCACTCTTCTTCCTAGCATGCCCAGGGATTGATCTTTAGGGACCTAGAGATAGGCCTATAAGCCAGTCCGTGCACCCCAAGATCTCAACCAAGAGGCCAGATCATAATAAATCAGTGAAAGAACTCCAGAAACATGAAAACTAAGAGTGAAAGGACACCGTCAAAAGAAAATAGTAACTCCTTACCCATGGATGCCAAGCAAAACGAAAGGTTGAAATGAGAGATGAAGAATTCCAAATATAGATTTTAAGGGAGCTCAATGAAATACAAGAGAAAATAGAAACCCAACATAAAGAAACCACAAAAACAATGTGGGAAATGAATGAAAAATTTACTAAGAAAATCAAATTATTAAAAAAAATCAAACAGAATGTCTGAAAATGAAAAGTCATCAAGGAAATACAAAACACAGTGGAAAGCCTTAACAATAGGCTAGATTGGGCAGAAGAAAGAATCTCAGAGATTGAAGAAAACACTTTTGAGTTAAACAAGTCAAAGAGAAAGATCTGAGAAAAAAGAGGAATGAACAAAACCTACAAGAAATGAGGGATATGTAAAGAGGCCTAACATAATAATCATAGGCATCTATGATGGTGAAGAAGAAAATACTCAAGGGTTGGAAAATCCATTTAAGGGAGTACTTGAGGAAAACTTCCCTGGCCTTACTAGCAGTCTAGATATCCAGGTACAAGAAGCTCATGGAACCCTGGGAGATTCATCATGAAGAGACAATCACCAGGACACATAGTCACCAGACTGGCCAAAATAAACATGAACGAGGCACTCCTACAAGACAAAGGCTAAAGTAGCAGGTAACTTACAAAGGAAAACATGTGAGACTAATGGCAGACTTTTCAACTGAGACTATACAAGCCAGAGGGATTGGTGCCCCATTATCAGTCTTCTGAAACAGAATAATGGCCAGCCTAGAATTTTTGTATCCTGCAAAACTAAGTTTCTTATATGAAGGAGAAATAAAGACTTTCTCAGACAAATTCCTCAGACACTGAGGGAATTTGTCAAGACAAGACCTGCCCTGCAGGAAGTACTCAGATCTGCTTTATACACTGATAAGCACAATAGACACCCACCAGTGTAAAACCACCCAAAAGCTAAAGGCCAGAGCCCAGATGCCAAAATGCCTCAAGAGGTAAAACAAATTAATAAAGTTCTGCTCAACAGGATGAACAGAAATCTACTCCAGTTTTCCATTCTTTCAATAAATGTGAATGGCTTAAACTCCCCACTCAAGACACATAGGCTGGCTGAATGGACAAACAAAAAAATACAAGCAAAGTATCTGCTGTCTCCTGGAAACACATCTAACCCACAAGGACTCATTCAGACTCTAGGTAAAGGGATGCAAAACAATATTCCATGCAAATGGAAACCAAAAGAAAGCTGGTGTAGCCATTCTCATGTCAGATAACATAGAATTAAAATCAGCAAAAATAAAGAAAAACAAAGATGCTCATTATATAATTATGACAGGAACAATTCAACAAGAAGACCTAACACTCTAAATATTTATGCACCTAATACAGGTGTGCCCAGTTTCATAAAGTAAAGCATACTTTATCTAAACAAAATGATAAACAACAGCATCACAATAGCCAGGGGCATCAACACCCCACTGACAGAATGGGACAGATTCTCCAAGAAGGAAAATAAACAAAGATATGATGGACTTGAATGGAACTTTAGAAGAAATGGGCCTAAGAAATATTTTCAGAGCATTCTATCCAAAACCCACTGAATTTATGTTCTTTTATCAGCTCATAGAACATTCTCTAAGATGAATCACATCCTAGGCCACAAAACATGTCTCAATAAATTTAAGTAAATAGAAATTATACCATGTGCCTTCTCAGACCACAGTAGAATAAAATTATAAATAAATTCCAACAGAAAAACTCAAATCTACACAAAGGCATGGAAATTAAACAACCCTCTGCTGAATAGTTATTGGGTCAAGGAGGAAATTAAGATGGAAATCAAAATATATTCTTCAAAGTAAATGACAAAGGAAACATGAGTTATCAAAATCTATGGGATTCAGCAAAAGCAGTCATAAGAGGAAAATATATGGCCATAAATGCCTACATCCCAAAGGCAAAACGATCATAAATCAACAATCTAATGAATTACCTCAAGGAATTGGAAAAAGAAGAGCAAACCAATCCCAAACCCAGCAGATAAAAGAAATAACTAAGGTCAGAGCAGAATTAAATGCAATCAAAAACAAAAGAATTATACAGAAGATTAATGAAACAAAAGTTGGTTCTTTGAATTGGTGAATAAAATCTATAGGTCTCTTACTAGATTAACAAGAAACAGAAAAGAAAGGACCTTACTAAGCTCAAACAGAAAAGAAAAAAGGAAATATTACAACTGATACAACAGAAATACATAATATAATCTCTGAATACCATAAAAATTCCTATGCACATAAACTTGAAAGTGGCAAGGAAATGAATGAATTCCTAGAAACACACAACCTCCCTCAGCTTAGTCAGGAAGCAATAGAATTCCTGAACAGACCAATATCAAGTCACAAAATTGAGGTAGCAAAAAAAAAATTTCCTACAAAAATACGCCTGGATCATATGATTTCACAGCCAAATTTTACCAGACCTACAAAAAAGAACTGGTACCTACATTTCAGAAATTATTTGATAACATAGAGAAGGAAGGAATCCTTCCCAACTTGTACTAGGAAGCCAAGATCACCTTAATACCAAAGCCAGGAAAGGACACAACGTGGTCTAATATCTAGAAAACTCCAAGGATTCAACCAAGAGACTTCTGAAATTGATAAATCAGCAGAGTCTCAGGCTACAAAATCAATCTACACAAATCAGTACCTTTCATATATGCCAATAACAATCAAGCTGAGAATCAAATCAAAGATGCCACGCCTTTCAAAATAGCAACAAAGAAAATAAAATAGCTAGGGATATATTTAACCAAAGAGGGGAAAGATCTCCACAGGGAGAAATATAAAACACTGAGGAAGGAAATTGCAGATGAAGTAAACAAATGGAAAAACATATCATGCTCATGCATTGGCAGAATCAACATTGTTAAAATGTCTATACTACCCAAAGTGATCTGATGATTCAATGCAATCCCCAGTAAAGTATTAATGTCATTTTTTATAGATCTAGAAAAAATAATTTTATACTTCATATGGAACCATATTAGACCCCAAATAATCAAGGCAACATTAAACAAAAAGAACAAATCAGGAGGCATCTCTTCACCAGACTTAAAGCTATACTATTGATACAAGGCTATAGTAATGAAAGCAACATGGTATTGGCACAAGAACAGAGACCTAGATCAATGGATCAGGAAAGAGAACCCCAGACATAAAACCCTCCTTATATTGCCATCCAATCTTTGACAAAGCAGTCAAAAACTTACACTGGGGAAAAGAATCCCTATTCAAAAAATGGTGCTGGGAAAGTTGGATAGCCACATATTTGAGACTGAAGCAGGATCCAAACCTGTTTCAGCACTCACAAAAATTAATTCACGATGGATAACAGACTTAAACCTAAGGCATGAAACTATAAGAATTTTGTAAGAAGAGGTTGTAAAAACTCTTACAGATATTAGCCTAGGTAAAAAGTTTATGAAGAAGACCCCTAAGGCAATCACAGCAACAACAAAAATAAATAAATGGGACCTGATTAAATTAAAAGGATTCTGCACAGCAAAGGAATTAAACAATAGAGCAAATAGACAACCTACAGAATGGGAGAAAATATTTGCACGCAATACATCTGATAATGGGCTGATAAACGGAATCTACAAAGAACTCGAGTGAATCAGCAAGGAAACATCAAATAACCCTATTAACAAGTGGGCAAATGACATGAACAGAAACTTTGAAAAAGAAGATAAACTAATGGCCAACAAATGTGAAAAAATGCTCAATATTTCTAATCATCAGGCAAATGCAAATCAAAACCACAGTGAGGTTTTGATATCACCTAACTTCATATCACCTAACTTCAGTGAGAATGGCTCTTATCAAAAATTCCCAAAACAACAGAAGCTGGCATAGGTTCAGACAGAAAGAAATACTTATACACTATTGGTAGGACTGCAAAGTAGTTCCACCTCTATGTAAAGTAGTATGGAGATACCTCAAAGGACTAAAAGTAGACTTACCAATTGATCCAGCAATCCCACTACTGGGTATTAACCCAAAGGAGAAAAAAAAGCCATTTTATCCAAAAGACACTTGTACTGGAATATGTATATCATCACAGTTCACAATGGCAAAGATGGAGAAACAACCCAAGTGACCATCAATACATGAGTGGATTAATAAAATGTGATATATGTATACCATGGAGTATTACTCAGCCATAAAAAATGGTGAACTAATACCTTTTTTACCTGGATGGAACTGGAAGCCCTGCTTCTAAGTGTGGTATCGCAAGAATGGAAATTCAAACACCACATGTACCCACTATTGAATTGGAACTAAATGAGCAACCCTCATGTGTACATATGGTAGTAAAATTCAATGGAAATCAAGCAGGTGGCAGGGGGTGGAAGGGGTGGGTAAATTTACACCTAATGGGCACAATGTACACTATCTGGATGATGGACACACATATAACTTTGACTCAAACTGTACAAAAGTAATTCATGCAATCAAAATGTTTGTAACACCATAATATTCTGAAATAAAAAGAAAGAAAAACAAAAGCAAAAAACTCCAAAAACAAAACAAAAGAATTAAAAAAAAGTAAAGGACCACTCTGAGCTCTAAGGCCATATAAAAAGAGGCAGCAGGCTGAGTTTAGCCCCAAGGCTATAGTTTGCTGACCCTTGGCTTACATTATTTGATTTCAAATGTATGGCTGACATCCTTCCACCTCCATTTCCAAAGTGCACAATAAATACTTGTAAAATAAAAAAAAATCCTTCTCTAATTCTGGCTCCTGCCCAGATGATGGATTAAATCTATGAATTGCACCCATAATCTCTTTATCAAAGGTCGTTCAGGCACATCCTTACTTTTCTGTTCAGAACAACATTTCTTATTCATTACAATATGGAAAGATTAATAATTTTCAAATCTTTTAGTTATAGTGCCTTTTTCTATAATAATTTCTTTTTTTTTGAGACAGGGTCTTATTCTTTACCCAGGTTGGAGTGCAGTGGCATAGTCATAGTTTATTGTAACATCCAACTCCTGGGCTCAAGCAATCTTCCCGCCTCAGCCTCCTGAGTAGTTAGAACTATAGGAATACACCACCATGCCCAGATAATTTTTTCTTTCTTTTTTTTAATAGGGATGGAGTCTCACTATGTTACCCAGGCTGGTCTCAAACTCCTGGCCTCGAGTGATCCTTCTGCCTTGGACTCCCAAAGTGCTGAGATTACAGGCATAAGCCACTGCACCTGGCCTCAGTTCTTTAATTCATCTCTCTCTTCTTAGATTTCAGTATAAGCAGTAAGGAAGATCCAAGCTATACCTTTAATACTTTGCTTAGAAATCTCTGCTAAATATCCACTTTCATAATTCACAAGCTCTACTTTCTTTTTTTTTTTTAGTATTTTTTCTTTTTTTTTAATTTCAGCATATTATGGGGGTACAGATTTTAAGGTTCCAATAAATGCCCTTTCCCTCCTCCCCCCACAAGTCTGAGTTTCCAGCATGACCATCCCCCAGATGGTGCACATTTCACTCATTATGTATGTATATACCCGCCCCCGTCTCGCCTCCCCCCTGCCCAATACCCTATTACTGTAGTACCTATGTGTCCACTTAGGTGCTGCTCAGTTAATACCAGTTTGCTGGTGAATATATGTGGTGGTTGTTTTTCCATTCTTGGGATACTTCACTTAGTAGTATGGGTTCCAGCTCTAACCAGGAAAATATAAGATGTGCTATATCACCGTTGTTTCTTAGAGCTGAATAGTACTCCATGGTATACATATACCACATTTTATTAATCCATTCTTGGATTGATGGGCACTTGGGCTGTTTCCACAGCCTTGCGATTA